>JADKXX010005260.1:0-259119 GCA_017310255.1 Butorides virescens | reverse complement strand
CCCCAAATGTCAGGCTTTGTCGGGAGGCGGCCCCCCGCCGCGCCGCGTCCCCGCGCGGAGACGGAGCCCCTGCCCCGCGCCGTGTTTGTCCTCCCCTGCAGAAGCCCACTTCATGCTTGTCACCGAAATTGAGGATCCTTTTTGTGCCGGGAGGGGGGCGAACATGGGCACTTCAATCACTAGGACATAATATGGCTCTGCTAGAAGTCTGGCAACAAACAAAGAACAACAACTATTGGTTTGCATCAACTTTTGTCAGGCATTCAGCAGGCTTCCAGAAAGGCCTGAAGTGGCTTAGTGGCAACAATGTGCATTTCATAGCTACAGCATGAAAATCCATCTCCATGGAAACTGGTAGTAAATGCTAACATGACATGCTGAGTATAAATATTGTTAGGGTTATAACTCTTGTATAAATGGCCCAGATAAATGTCTCCCTGTTTAGGAATTACAACAAAACGTGTTATTTCATACTGCAGCCCTCACCCGCGCGCTACCAGAGAGTCTTCCACGGCCCCGGGCGCTTCGCCTGAAAACAGCCCGGAGCCTTCCTCCGCCGGGGCGCCGCGACCCTGCCCGCACAGGGGCTCCGGCGTTCGGTATCTGTGCTTTCTCATACCCCGGGGTAGGGAGCGTATCCACGGGCTCGGTCTTTTACTTCTGCACAAAATAAACCGCCTCGCGGCAGCTGTAGCTGTATATCAGTGAAACTTCTGCCTCTGCAGGCGAGGTACCACCTTAGATAGTTTTGTTAATTGGGGAAGAATTTAGAATAGTCTTTAGGCTACCTAAAAAAGCGTTATTTGGCAACGTAAATATTTACATTAATTACAAACGAATGTACCCTCTAAGTCCCGTCTTTAGTTTCTGTAAAATAAAGGCTCACGCTTCACGACTTAAAAAGCAAGGTCGTAGACTATTGCTTTGTACAAACAAAAATACTTTTCTGACTGAAAATAGAAACGTCACCGCTTCAGAACTTCCCGTACCATCAAAGGTGTCCAATTGTATGGGGGGGAAATGGGGTAACCAGGCTGACGAGCAATAAAAAGATATCAACATGTTAGCCTTTGTTGAGTCCCAGCACCTAGTGTGACATTACATGGCGACCTGCTGTGCGCGCCCCTAAGGACTGACAGCAGCAGCGGCTCGTGGAAAGGGGAGGGGAGACACGGTAAATCAAAATTTGTTTTCTCTGAAATTTTATTAGCCCGAAAGAGCAAACGTGTGAAACTGCGCTGACATTGGCTGGGCGCTTTCCCTGTCTGCTGCCTTTTGGGCTCGGAGAAACACTCTTTTGTGCTGGCGAAAGGATAAAAATAGCAGTCGGTCGGCGCGGGCGGCTCTCGGGGGCTGTGCGATGCAGATGATCGGTTGTATCAGTAAGAGTGTGTGTGGAGGGAGGGGTGCAGCCGCGAGCGAGTTGTGCAAGTCCTCCCCAGCGTGCTGCTGCCGCCGTCCCCCCGTGCCGTAACGTGCCGGGATGTAAAATGCCGGTACGCTAAGTGAGCGTGCTGCGGGGCGGCGAGATGGAGCGCTGTCGGTACAGGGGAAGACCGGTGTCAGGAAAATCAGAGGCTTTTTGTTATTCTGAGTCCCACTTGCAGATCTCGGGGGGGGGGGGGGAATAAAGATTACTTAAATATCTTAGTTACTGAAATTTGCTTTAAATAGATTTTTCTGTACGTAGTAATGTAATTTAAAGGTCAGGTTTCTCCAGAACTCCCAGGACTGTAATCAAGCGCTGTGTGTATATCTTTGGAAAACTGGTGTCTCGTCTTTCTAATGAAAGCAAGCTTCTGATGGGTCAGATATCAGACCTTAAACCTTTCACTGGGTCAGGAATGATTGCTGCCCATCCTTGGGCGAGGGCATTTCGTATTAGGGGGAAGGGTGAAAGCATTTTTCTTTTTTTTCTTTTTTTTTTTTTTTTAAATAAAAATGTTGGCTGTTTGAAGCTACCCCTATGCTTGGAATGCTAGAATAAATCCTGGGGGAGATGAATTAGTGGCCCAAGCACAGTTTGAAGTAGTCAGAGGTGCCCGATAAGTGTAATTTATCACAAAAATATCACGGGTGCATCACTGGGACCGGTGGGACAAGCTACGCACGCGTTTTAGACTCATTTTGCACAAGAGATGCAGCACATTTTTGCACAAGTACATCCTGATCTTTTGATTTAATGCAAAGTGCTGCTTTTGCTAAAATTTAGGGGTTTGAGGGTCACAGGTACATTTGGTTGCAAGGTTTTTAAGGGGAAAAAATACCTAGAGTGATACAATGTCACCAGGGAGGCTGGCTCTTGCAAGCCCGAGTCAAACAGAATCCCTTTGATTTTAACGAGGGCTTTGCCAAATCGCAGATTGCTGCACGCTTGGAACCTTATGCTTGGACTTTTTTGTCTTGAAAAGAAGTTTCATTTCTGACAAACTGAAACCTTCAGAATGAATGTTTATCAAAAGGGGGGGGGGGGGGGGGGTAGTTACATTCCGGTTCTTTGCTTAAATGAATTTATTTGCTGTACCGCTCATAACAGTGCTTCCTGCTGTAAACCGTAAATCATTATAAACATCACATTTCTTTGCCATTTGCATATTTTCATTTTTTTTGTGAGTGTGCTTTTCTGGTTTGCTCTTATCGCCCTGCTCAGCGTTATGTAACGATTTGCCCCAGTTATTGCTGATATTAAAAAAAGATAGGCTATGAAAAAGAACTGTTCCAGGTTACACATTTCACATGTAAGCACTGCATATAATTTCTAGAAAGATCCGTGTTTCTCTCCGAGCTTTGGACATAAGGGCTGTGAAAGAGGCCGTTTATTCAAGGGGCAGGATGGCAAACAACCGCAGCTGCTGTTTTGTAATTTTTCCTTAATGCTTTCTAAGTTTTGCTTAGGGTGGGAAAGAGAAATATTTAGGGTTTTGTTAGATTCTTCAAGGTATGTCAGGCGTTGTTTTAGCATCGTTACGGGATGCTGTTACAAAAGACTTACCCTGTATTTCTGGTGTGGCTTTAGACTGCTCTTCATCTCCGAGTCCCTTCTTGTCGGTGACTGGGCTTATTTTTTACGCGCGGTCGGCACGGAGCAGCGTGTACCTCGCAGGAAGGGAGGAAAACGCTGTGAAACCTCCTTGCTGCGCGGGCAGACGTTACCTGCTCCAGATTTTGGAAATTCTTTCACACAAGTATAATACCGAGGCTGATCCTTCCCCGTTCGGTTGCCTTTTATATTGGAAATAAGACAAACGCTTCCTGTTAGTAAATGTCTCCTATTTCTGTGAATGTTGTTTTTCTTCCAGAGGGAGCGAGCGCGTGTCTGCCGGGAGCGCAGGCTGTGGAATGTAGGCAGGATCCGCGGTGCAGGAGGTGGCTGGAGCTCCCCGATTCTGCTGCGTGCAGAAGGGGTAGCGGCCATTCCCTAGCAGGAAGGTTTTATTTGTTTTCAGTTTTACTTCCCGCCCCCCCCCCCCACTGGGGAGCACCGGCCGTGTCGTTACGCTCATGAGCACAATCGTTCGTCACCTGAACTCGGCGACGCTGCGTGGAGCGGCGGTGTCCCCCTCCGTCCCGTCCGCCTCCCGTGTCAGCCTGGCACTCGTCCTCGTGCGTGTGTCGTTAGGGGACAGCGTAAGATCTGATTGAAACTCGGAGGCACACATGCCCAGGACATGGAGTAATGAATAAAGTTAGGTCATCCACTAAAAATGCTTTTAAACGTCGCTGAAATACTCTGGCGTTTTTGCTGAGAATCCACCCAGCCCCACACCATCAGGCACATCAGCCCGATTCAAAATCCTCCGCACGGCCAGGCGTTGGTAGCACCTCGAAACAATTCCAAAAGCGGGAGCGTTGAGGAAATGTAGCTGTTATTTCTGCCGGTGACGTCAGCAGAGTGGCCGCGGTCGGGCAGAGCCCCCGCAGGTCCCCCGTGTCAGCAGGAATTCGCCGCCACCGCGCGCGGGGAGGCTGCGGGGCAGCGAGCGGCGCGGGAGCGGAGCCTGGGGCTGGTCGGGCGTGAGGCCGAGCGAGGGCTGGCGGGGCCGGCCGCCGAACGTGCCTGGGGAGTCTGGGGAGACATTTTGGTTTGCTGCTGCAGTCGGGGTGACCGTACTGGACAAAATAATTGCGATGGTGCTGCGTGATTTGCGCTAATCCATGGTAGAAAAGGACAGGGAGGATCTTTTGCAGCGTAGGCAATATGCAGTTAGATTAATAAGAGGATCATTTGTAATGCTTAACTACCAACCTGAGAAAAAATAACCGATAAATATGGAATACACTGCAAAAATTCCTTCGCTGAAGTATGTCACAAACAGGAGCGTTTTGTTTTCTGTTCAGAAGCCACGTCTGTTATTTCTTGGCCTAAACTTTTGAACTAGTTCACAGGCACGTGTCGCACCTTTTCCACTATCAGTAATATATCGCGATAGGCTGGCTGGTCTGTAACGTCCCTTCTCAGGCTGGCAGTGCTGCTGGGGTGCCTGAGCCGTGAACACGCAGCCCCTCGCTCGCCGCGGTGGCGGAGCAGCCTGCGCGGCACGGCGTGGCACGGCACAGCACGGCATGGCACACCTTAACCGCTTGCTGCCCCGGTGAACCGAAGGGCGGGCGCACGTGCAGTGCCAGCCAGGAGCTGCCCGGGAGGGAGCATCGGGAGGAAGAGGAGCGCGCTTCTCGTAACGCAGCTGTGATTTTTGTTCTTCATTCCAGGCAAAGTTTAAATTTATCCTGAATCTGCTACTTCTTGTTGTAACAGGCGTTGATTTTGTTTAATACCTCCTTCCCCCGGAATGGACGCTGCAGCAGCTGCAGCACACGGCCGGGCGAGCGCTGGCGTTCCCTGCGTGCCAGGCGTGCGGGTCAGCGGGAGGGCTGCGTGCGGGGGGGAGCGGCCGGGGCCCCCCCTGTGCGTGATGAACCGCGCTGAGAGCCACCGCGCCGGCTGCCCTGCCCCGGGGGGCGAGGGGCGCGTGTTCGGGCGCCCGGGCACCCACACCGACACCTCCCACCCCGGCCCCCGTACCCAGAGAAGCCCGGGGGGGGCCGCTGGGGGGAGAGGGAGGGATCAGTAAAACGCTTTGCGTTTCTTGCCATGGCTAACAGCAGGCGAGTAGGGTTTACGCCTGCCTGGCTCGCACCGTTCTTGCCCCTGGCCTCGCTCGGTTCCAGTGATACAACAGTGATATTTCGGGATAAAAAAAGAAAGGGATTTTCCACTGCCCGGGCTGGCTTGAACCGTGCCACGAGTTGCATAAAATGCAGATTCACAGAAAAGCTGTGGATTTCAAGCCCCAGCGAGACGGCAGAAGGCTGTTAGGGTATCCCCCGTAAGGGGTGCACTCGGTCAGGCAGCGTGCTTGCCCAAAACCCGCAGATAAATGCTTCTCTTTGCCCGCATTTTTTTGCCCGCACGCTGTGTCATGTTATTGCTGAAGTGAGGTAAGAAAGCAAGCAGGCAAATAAATAAAGCTGCGAACTGCACAGGAATCCCCAGTGAAAGCAAACAAGTGGGGTATTGCTCTTGGACGGCTTAGCGTGGTGGAAAGGGTGTTTGGCATGATTTGGGGGTGATCGCGTTGCTGGCGAGGCAAAGATGGGCTCCTAATGGAACGACAGCTCCTCCTTTATTACAAAACGAAAAACCTCCACGTTTGTCCTGAAACAAAGAGTAAGGGCACTTGTAGGTGGCAACGTGCCGGGGGCCTGGGCAGCTGGGTCTCTAGCAGCCAAGTAACGAAATCGGAGGAGTTACTTCGGATTTAGGTGGGTGCAATTAAGAACAGAAATTTCCTTTCTTTAGGTGAATTGCAATAAATATATCAAAGGGGCAGGGAACAATTATCGAGTGTACACCTTGCGGACTGTGTAATCGAGGTACGCTATACCTAAAGCTATGAATTAAAACTGATTTTTGTTTGATAAAAAAGTATTTGAATTTTTTTTAGAAAGCAGGGGTGTTTTCTGAGTTTAAAAACATAACGGGGAGATGAGATTGTTTGGCAGCAGCGGGAGCTTTAACAGCGCTGGTACCGTTCAGGGGAGGAGACACCACTTCGCTCCATTTGTAACAAAGCAAAAAAAATACGTGAACAACTTCGTATCTGATTTAAAATAAATGTTGAAAGTAAACCCTGACTTCTGAGTTTGAGAATAAAGAGCATAAGAGAGAAACAAATGGCAGTACTGCTGAGGTACAATGAGCTGACTTTTGGGTTTAAATGTAACACTCTTTGGTGTTTAGAACACGCCTGCTGATATAGATCCAGATCTGCCGTGCCTTGTTCAGGCACATCATTCCCTGTTTCTAGGCGCCTCCTTAAATTCAACATAAAATTGAGGCAGATCTTTGACTTTTTTTTTTTTTTTGCTTAAATACTAACCCTACGTTTGCTTTCTGTTCCTGGCCTGGCTTTGGCTGGGCCGATCTTCCTCACGTGCAATACTGTCGGGCTCTCGCTCGACGTTCCGGCGTGGCTGCGGTTGCGCTGGAGGTGCCTTGGCAGCCTGGCCCGGTCGCTCTCCGGCGCCGTCGCCGAGCCCGGGCAGCCCTGGCCCCAGCGGGTGCTGGGAGGGGCAGGGGGGGGCGAGGCGCTGCTGTGAGCGGCGTCTGCGGAGCCGACGGGGACTTCTCTTCCCCGGACCTGAACGGGCTGTTCTCCAAACAGCCATTTTGCAAAACCAGCTCTGGCTGTGACCGAACAAATTGCTACTAACAAATGTTCTGTGCTTTTGCATGACCAGCACATGCACGGAACGCACGTGCTGCCGTCGCCCTTTACTGGGTGCTAAATGCACCTTTTAAGTAGAAAGCGCCATGTGTGGCGTCTTATGCAATTTTAATGCAGATTATGTAGAAGAATGACCCTTAAAGTGAAGTACCTTGAGTGCATCGCTAAGGATGCAGCGTCTCGAGGGGGTGAGACGTTCAGGTCGGCGTTACCGGAGGATCCCGGGCTCGGGTGCAGCAGCTTTTGGCAGCCTGGCAGCCCGGCTGAACCCACCTGCGCGCTGCTCGTCGCGATGCTCGTGCAGGACGGGGGGATTTTACCGTTCAAAAACTATTTGCCCGTGGGCAACTGAACAAGCAGACATTTGCAAGATTGTATTACAGCAAAGGGATCGTTAGTGTGATTAATTCCAGTTTGTTATTTTGTTGGGTTTGAGATTTTGCAGTGATGATCTTTATAGATGCAGCAGAACTGCTCCAGCACAGGTTGATTAAATGCCCCTAATATCCACACAAACCAGGAATAACATATTTCTTGGGAACTTTGTAAGGGTTTATCCCCTGGTGCTCCTGTAACAAGCCAGGACGTTTACAGAGAACACTTCTCGTGGAGGTCATTTGCTTTGCTTCCAAAACACACTTTTTTTTTAATATGCACAAAATTTTCCTTTGCAAATGTTGACCTGAACTCGTGAACACGCGACTCGTATTGAGCTCCATGAGAGCCATCCCCGCTCATCAAAGGACAGAATCTGGCTCTTGGTTTTACTGCAATCAGCGCGTTATTTATAACGTACAAGAGTGCACGTGCGCTCTCCCAGTAAGAGCTGGTGGAAGTGATGTGCACACGCTGGGGACCAAATCCTCCTGGTAGCTGTTAGGAAGTTTGCTTTCACGTGTTTGTTCCTCCGTGTAACCTGGATCACGATCCACCGATTACGAAGCCAAACCAAACCAACCAAACAAAAAGAATAGTCGTCTACATCAATAACATTTTTTTGCACCTATTACTTTCATTGTAGGTTATTGCTATGGTAGGAAGCAAGCGAATTTCAACCTGCAGAAGGAATGGTTGGCGCTGGCTTAGAGCATCTCTAAGCAGAGGCAGCGGTTGCGCGTCGTGCTCCCAGACCCGCGCCGCCGCCGCTCCGCGCGCCCGGTTCCCCTCGCAGGGTGAGCCCTGGCGCGTTCCTCGGGCGCGCTGGTGACAGAGCGCGGGGCGGGGGGGGCGGCTGGGGGGGGCGTTCGCTCGCCGGCGGGGGGGCTCGGCAGAGCGCTGGGCACCGCTGCCGGCTGGGGCTGGGGTCACCGGGAGCTCCGCGGGACTGGGCCCTTGGGCTGCAGCGAGATACCTGCCAAAACTCGTTAGTGAGAAGGGTTGCAGTTCTCATTAGCACCCACTCCACAGAACAGCCATTTTCAACCTGTGGGATCCCATCCTTCGACGTGGTCAGCTCGCCTACAGCCAGCGTTTCTGTCACCTGATCGAGCCGTTCCTGCAGCTTCCCAGTGCAAGCAGCTCCTCTCTTAGGTCACATCTTTAATCCATTTTTGGGGGGAAGGGGGGGGATGTCTGTGGGTGCGCTTGCTGAGGTTTCTTTTGATAGCACATGTGAAATGAGACAAGTATTTACCTCTACCATACGAAGGGGTTTATTAGCAAAGTGCAATACAGCACTGTAGGAAATGGCAAAACTAAGACAAGAAATGCAAACGAAAACGCTGGAATGACCACAGGAGAGGCAGCTCCCTTGGGCTCGGGGGGAGCTTTGGGACAGTGAGGTCCCGCTGCGTGTGACAGCCTGGGAGCCCCAGCACCACCCTACGTGTTCAGGATCTTCCGCAGGCGTTGCTCTGTAGCTGATGATCTGTGCTCAGCCGTCTCCGTGCAGCCGCTCACCCCAGCGGTGCCGTGCCCTCGGTTCTGCGGGAGACCCTGGCTGGGAGCGGGCCAGCCTGCCCAGCTCCTGAGCCTCATCGCCAGCTTTTTGGGTGGTCAGGAGCCACCGGAGAGGTACCAGGTGCTGCAGGGAGCAGGGGGGGGCGAGGGATGACCTAGCTGCCCGGCTCCCACCGTGCCAGCACGGGCTGGAGCTGGCCGGGCACGCAGCCCCGTTTCCACCTCGGTTACTTCTTCCAGCAGCTGGGATTTGGGTGACCTGGTCCGTCCTCCCTCCCAGTGGAACGACGTGTTCAGGGCACTGGAGCTGCGCTGGCGCGGCTCGTGAGCTGGCACGGGTCAGAAGCCGCGGGCTGGCTCCTCCTGGCCATGGTGGGCGAGCGGGAGCTGGCGCCTGGCGAGTGAGCGGGGGCCCCCCGCGCGTGTGGGGTGGGGTCGCGCAGGTTACCTGTTCCCGTGGCTCTGCCTGGGCGTCGGGAGGTTTGCGTTTCTTGGCTTCCAGGAGAGGAAGAGCTGACCCCCCTCCTCCTCCCCCCGCCGTTACTAATCGTGGTTTGCAGACCCAGTATCCGCTCCGGGAAGGTTTGTACGTACATGCAGGCTTGAGTCAGTACCGAGCTGTTACAATTTCAGGGAGCAATCTTCAGATTACCGGTGCGCGCAGCGGGCTGCGAGTGCTCGCCGAGGTCGGCAGCGCATTCCTCCTGAAGCAGTCACCCGCGCCGGGAGCACGCCCTGCGTGGAGGGGCTGACGCTGCCAGTTCATGGGCCCCGTTGGGGGCCTGAGCTGGCAAATCCCCGCTCCCGGGGCTCCCGTGAGTAATGCCATCGAAGCCGGTTGCCCTGGCGTGCAGTGGCTTGCGGTGTCGTGCAAGGTCAGTTTACTCACCTGACAGCAAGTGTGCGTGGAGAGCTCGGTGGAGCCGCTCGCTGAAGTTTTTGGGGGTGGGGCTCTTCATAGGCGAAACCCACCCTACATGGAAGTCGCAGTTCAGCGTTGTGAGTTGCCTTCTCAGTTGGGTTTTGGCGTGGGCTTCATCTGGTGACAAGAAAAGCTTCACGCGTGGAGCGTCGCCCCGTGGGTCAGCTCCTACTCCCACTGGAGTCGATGCGGAGGGGGCGGCGGGGCCCTGCGTGAGCGCCGGTGCCAGCCGCGAGGCCGTAGCCATCCCGCTCCTTCGTTAGGCATTCGGACAGAGCCCAGCACGTGCTCCTCGCGCCGCTGGTGGCTCTGTGCTCCTCTGCAAGCCGCGTGGCTTATGGCTGCACGGGGGAAATGCAAATACTGCATTGCGAGGGCTTCCCAGTCACCTCCGATCATCAGTGGCTGGAGTCCAGAGGGAGAAAGGAAGAGGGGAGAGAGGGAGCGAAAGGAGCGGCGAGCGGGACCTACCCCTCTGCAGAGGTCAGCGCAGAGCCCGCCCGCCCTAAGCCCCAGCCAACAAGTTTTGCACATCGAGTGCAACGTCCTCAAAATCTTTGGAGAAAACGTTTTTCTGAAGCGATTCTACGGATGCTAATTTTATTACCTGTCAGGCTGGTTTTTCTTACACACAGTCACATGGACTCAGCATCTCTACTTCCCAGCCGTGCGGAGGTGATGAAGGAGGGCTCAGTGAAATTCAGGGGACCGGAGCCGTACAGAGAAGCGCCCCCAGGCTGCCCCGCCTGTAGAATTTGCCCTTGCGCCTGGGAGGGAGAAGCGCAGCGGCGGGAGGGTCGCTGCCCGCCCCGCAGGCGAGGGTGCAGACCCCGCTGGGGTGGGCAGCAGGGAGCCCGGTCCTGCCTGGCGCTGCCGGGGCTCAGCAGCGGGAGCTGCCGGGCATCCCTGGCACACGCTGCGGCGAGAGGGCCGGAGCTCGGGCGCGATGCCCCGCGCGGCCCGTCCGGCGCTGCCCCAGCCCCGCGTGGTGAGGCGGCGGCGCTGAGCTCTGCGCTGCCGTGGTGCCCTCCCCCAGCTCGCCCTGTGCGCAAAGGAGAGGCTGGGAGCACGGGCGGCGGCACCCGCTCTGCCGTCACTGCGGGCAGGCGTGCGCGTCTGCTGGCGTTGTGCTGCGTGCCGTCGGGGCGACCCTGCCCCGCGCCCTCCGTCGGGGCGACCCTGCCCCGCGCTCCCCTTTGGGCTGATCCTGCCCCGCGCCCCCCGTCGGGCCGATCCTGCCCCACACCTTCCGTCAGGCTGATCCTGCCCCGTGCCCCCCATTGGGCCGATCCTGCCCCATGCCCACTGGCTCCAGCTCGAGGAGGGTCTGCCCTGCGGTCAGAGGCGCGCAGCCAACAAGAGTGGGTTCCAGTGCCGTCGCCCACCGGTGCCACGAGCTGCCTGGGAAGCCTTGCGGCAGTGCCGGTGCCGGTGCCCGCCTGGGGCGGGGGGCAGCAGTACTGGCAGCCCCGGTGCCTGGGCTTCCCCAGCTCCCCAGCTCCCCAGCTCCCCAGCCTGCTCCTCCCTGAGGTGGGGCGAGCAAGAGCTCTCCTGTTCTGGGCATCGCTTTGCCCCGGGGCAGCGCTGCTCCACTGAGGATTCCCTTTCTCATCAGCCAGACGTGCCGAAGCTTCACAGTATCTGGATACTTTCTCACTTTTATTTATTTACACGCGCATACGAGAAGTTATTTACTTCATTACTTCATTTACCAACATTTCCCCAAGCTGCGAGGAAGCTTCCCACCCATTTCCCTTTGCAAGCTGTGCAGGGGTGGCAGCAGCAGCGTCGTGGCCGCGTGCTGGCTGCGCCGACTGCGGCGTTTGCGTGAGCGCTGATGCTCCCAGCAGATACTGCAGTGGCTGCAAGGGCCTCTCGGCTTGTGCGTGTCTAAAAAGCAAAGCAATGCTCTGTTTTCTTACAGATGGGACGCAGCGATAGGAGTACTCGTAGTACAAAAAACAGGTTATTCTTAAGAGCAGTTTATGAAACGTTGCAGAAGTACAAATGGAGCAAAACTCTTTGAGGGAATACATGGCATGTGAAAGGCTGCAGCGATACCATCTCCGCTTGGTATCCTCGGTGTGAACCTGCCAGGCTTGGTGGTTGGAGCTGCAACAAACAAGTGATTCAGCTGATGGGAGCGGAAGGCGCTGCCACCGACAGCTACCGCCTTCCCGAGGAGCGGGCGGGTCCCGCCGCTGGGGGATCCCCCCCTACAGCCGCTGCACCCCGGCTGCTCTGGCTGCTGCAGCCCTGGCAGGAGCTGCCATGGGAGAGCCGTGCCGGAGGAGGCAGGGTTTGCACTCCAGCAGCAGCTTTCCCTCGTGTCCTGCGCCGGGGGCTGCGGGGGCACGCGGGGCCTTTGGAGGCCCCCGCGCTCCCGGGTGGGTGTCCCGTGCCGCGGGGAGCAGGCGAGGCTCTGGGGGTGCCCGGCTCCCCCTGGCTTGGTCCTGAGAGTCGCGCTGCCTCATCGCTACCCATGCCCGGGCCAGTTCCCCAGCATGGTTTTGTGGGTGTGGAATACATTAGCCTCGATGGCGCCTGCATTAATTTTATGTGGGAGAATCCCCAGAGATTCCAGGGCAATTACAGGAAGAGCAGCCTTGCCCAGCGCGGCGTCCTCCCCATCCAGCCGCCGATCCCCACGGAGAAGGGAGGGCTGGGCGAAGCCGCGCCGGCACTCCGGCCGTGCCCGCTCCCTGCGCCCGCCCGCCCGCCGCGTCCCTGCCGCAGAGACCGGCGCAGGGGGGTCCGTGGCCCCGTGAGCGGCCGCGCTCCGCCGCTGGCCCAGGGTGATGGGACCGAGCGCCGGGCGGTGGCGGAGCTCGCTGTGCCGATCCGCGTCTTACGGAAAGGTTGGAAAACAAGCCCAAGGCAGGCAAGCTGTCTTCATTTCATGCATGTCCTAAGAACACTGGTCGTCTGGCGTAATTGAAGCCTGTTCCAGTTGTGGGTTTTTTCTTACTTAAAAATTCAACTCCTATTTTGGCAGGGGTTTGTCTGAGCGCGTAGCGGATACATTCAATGACAAGAGCTATAACATTCAATTTGTTGGATGCCACAATTAAACCTCAGCTTTTTCACCCAGCCATCTGAGAGCCAATTGCGAGTTGTCACTCAAGCAGGAACGCGTACAAACGCGGGCCCTGCGTGGCCCCGGATCCTAACAATGTGATTTTCATCGCCTTGCCCGTCTTCGGGGAGTCTTCAGCTTCCATCTGGAAGTACCTTCAACCCTTTCCAGCCACGGATCTTGGAATAGCTAGAACAGAGAGAAAACCAAAATTACATGGAGTTTATTGCCATTTCAGAAGGAAAAAAGCGTTTGAAAAAGTTTATTCAGGAAGCCAGGGGAAGTTAAGTGGGAGACATTTGCCATTTCATCAGTCTGTTGGTGATAGCCATTCATGTCAGAAATGGCTTGTGTCATTTGATGCCAAAAATAACACAATTTTCCTCCCCAAAGGCCTATAGGGTTTTTTTGCAATAAATGTTTATTTGTTAATAATATACTTTAAACAGCCCAGCCTTGACCTCAAGTCTCCAAAAGAATCCATCTTCTCTCTGAAAAATCCTGCAAAGTTTGTGTAGTTTTTTCTGGGAGGTGTAATTGATGGCGCAGTGAAGGGCACTGTGTTTGCTTTAACTACTGCAGCTGCGTGGATTAGCTGTTTATAAGGGCCTACTGTGCTTTGAATGCCTACTTTCTTAGATTTCAAGCTTTAGCTGACAGCACTTCCTAATGGCTTCTTGGATTTGCTGAAGTTCCATCAGTAAAAATAAATTTCTGCGCTCAGCTCAGCCGTTGTTCTTCCCCCGCCACTGCTTTGCAAGCCCTTGGGCGTGCGGCCATAGGAGCCGGGCTGCACCGGTGGAGCCAGGGGGGGCCAGGGCAGGTACCTGGCGGAGCCCATCTCGCTCCACATCTCGTCCTGATTTCGGGAAAAGTGTAAGGGAAGTCTGGGCGCACAGCAAATAACCCGCGTGCAAATGTTTCTGACAGGCCTTCTCGGGTCGGTGATCGGAGCCCCTGGAGTCTAACGCAGACCTGGCAGGTATGAAATACGTGTGCTTAAATATTGGAAAATGTCATAAAGGGTTTTGTAAATACGCGTAGTATAGAAACTGTTGTTTTGAGAGAAAATAGCAAGTCAGGTAATTAATTTATAACACGTTGCGCTGTTAGATTTGCACTGGCACAGCTTTCGTAGCACGCCAGCGATGTGACCAACGCAACGGTTGCCATCTCACTAAATCGCCAGCTAC
The DNA here is from genome assembly GCA_017310255.1 of Butorides virescens. Taxonomy (NCBI): domain Eukaryota; kingdom Metazoa; phylum Chordata; class Aves; order Pelecaniformes; family Ardeidae; genus Butorides; species Butorides virescens. Next base: position 245,301 of record JADKXX010005260.1, on the reverse strand, counting down.
CACTGATGGGACCAAAGTTGGGTCACGTTTCTCAGCCGCTTCTGTTCTGCCCTCAGCCCCTCTGATCTCCTCTCCTAAGATTTTTCATGCGTACTTTTACTAAGAAAGCAGAGCACTAAGGTGTTTGTCAGAATTTCTTTGTTAGTCCTAAAATGAAAGTGTGGTTTTCCTCAAGAACTCGAGAGGACTTTACTTTTCTTAAGATCATCTGAGTTATGGGAGAGAATGACACATTGGATTTCTCAAAGCGTTTCAGCTCAAAGTGCTGAATGTTCTCAGGCAGGCACTTGGAGAAAATGAGGACCAGTGTGTGTAAAAGGAATGGAGTTCATTTTTTCTTTGAACATCTCACATTTGTGGAGCTAACTTAGTTGGGTTGTAGGCGCATCCAGGTACATTTGTGTAAAACTCGTTTTAGCGGGACTCCGTGGCCCTAAGTGGCGCTAGGCATTTGCTGAGAATGTGTTTGTAGTTTATTAATGTGACAATCACACGGTGCTTTAAAAATACCGATTGTGAGAAGCATCGCTTCTAGCTTGGGCTGTGATCCCACACGCCAACGAGGGGTCGATTTTACTCAGTCCCTTCAGTTGCTATTTGCAAGGCGAAGGTACCTGCACGGCTGGGTGAAGAACCGGGGGCCTTAGGGTGACCAAACCGCGCGGTGAACGCTTCCCAGAGGCGCGTTCTGGGGCAGTTTGGGCCCCGTAACCTGAGCGACTCTCCTGTGCGGGAGCATGGCTCCGCGAATCTTGGCGTCCGTTCTGGGGTTTGCAGGACAAACTTCGTGACCTCCAATTCAGCCTTCGCTGGGTCAGTCCTGTTAAAGCACGATCACGTCCAAGCTCTCTTTCCCAAACTGAAAATGTTTGGAAAATAGCTTTAAAACCTTGCATGGCTTCCTACTATTCTGCTGCTTCTGGCACCGTTGGGGAGTTCGAGCCAGAGCAAACAGCCCCGCGGCGGCGGCTGAGCCCCGGGCCCCCGGCTGCGGGCAGAGCTGCCTGGGCCGCCCGGGCGTGCGGAGCGGGTGGGTGCCCGGCGGCGAGGGCGGCTCAGCCCCTCTTGCCTGGCCTGGACGCTTCTGAGCGCCGGGCTGCGGGGCGCACATGGTGCAGCGCGGCGCGCAGACGTGCGCACGCCGGGGAGCGCCCGTGCCGCGCTGCGAACACGTGTAACGCGGCAGCGGCCGGCACAACGGCCTCCTCTGGCTCAGAGTGGTGGCTGGGGTGTCTTGGGAAGGTTGGGGGACCATGGATGAGGACGTGAGCCCTGTGTTTGCCTGCAGCCCGTGCTCGGTGTGGTCGGGGCAGGAGCACGCGTGTGGGCCGCTCACGCCGCAGCCACGCGGGTGTCCAGGGACAGCGGCGTCGGAGCCACCTCCTCCGCGCCCGGCGTCGGGGGCTTCTGCTCTTGTCCCGTCCTGCTCTCCCCCCAGCAGAGTCTGCGCAGACCTCGCGTGTGTCCTCTCAAGCCTTCCCTCGGGCACGGGCGAGCGTCCGCGCTGCCAGGGCTCCTCCGGTCACCCCGGCCGCCGTGACGCGGGCCGGATCCTGACGCGCTCCCGGCCGAGCCCACGGCGCAGCGCGCAGGTCCCGAGTGCCGCGGCGGGCACGCAGGGGATGCAGACGCTGACGCTCCCCGAGTCGCCCCTCCGGGCTCCGGCAGAGTTTGTCCTGATTCATCCCCGGCGGTGCGGGGTGATTCACGCTGTCAGCATCAGCGCCCGTTTGTGAAACCGAACAGAAACAACCTGAAATTGGCTGAAACAGTCGCGCTCCTACGCTAACGTGGGTTTGCTCCTGCAAGAGGATATTAAAAGTCTCCCTTTGTTTGTTGCACAGAGACCGAGCTTTGCCATTTTTTAGTCTTTTTGTCAGCTCCCTTTGGTATCAAAGCAACTGCCGTAACATTTAACTTTCCCCTCGTGCATGAGCACTCCCGCTAATTGATTCAGTAACTCTTTTGCCCTGTTTCAAAGATCTCAGCTGCTGCTGTTGCTGCGGACGCTGCCGTCCTTCAGCATCCTCAGCCTCAGTTCGTCATGAGCGTGGCTGTAGGGTCGATGGCTCGCATCTCTGCCCCGTTATATTCTTGTAATGGCCAACGTTAACAAAGTGAAATGGACAAACGGACAAGAGAAAGGGAGGAAGAGCAAAGGAGCAATTAAATGTAACTTTTCATCATGAAAAGGATTTTGCTGGTTTATCTTCTAATAAGATTATGTCACCGACACAAGTACCTAGCAGCCCTTGATTGACAGCCTCCTGTACTTTTATCAGGCAGTGTGACACTAAACCTCGGGGCCTTTTGTCCGGTAGAGTGAGCTCACGGAAACTTGCCGTCCTAATCCCCTCATTCATGTCAAGCACAGAAAAGAAGTCCTGATCAGATGGCACCTTACAACAGTGTCACCTCCACCCCCTCGGCGCTGGATGGACACGGGACATCTCCTGCTTTGTTCGCCGCCTGCGCTTTGCTCTGCCGGAGAGCGCTGCTGCCCGCCGTGGTGCTCGGCTCCCGATTCCCGGGGGCTGGGGCTCTCGCCCCGCGGGGCTCCACGTGCCCGGCCCCGCGCGACGTGCGCCGGCTGTCCGGCGTCCCCGGGGGAGCTGTGCACGTGGTGCAGGAAGGTGGCAGGAGGATCCGCAGGCTAACGGGTTCTGTTTGGGTTTTCTTTCTATTTCTCTAAGGCCAGTAAGGCCTTTAAAGGGGATAGTTCCTTCTGCGTCGTGTCTGTACGGCCGGGCAGTGAGATGGGTCGCTGAGCGGCCTCCAACCTTCCATCCGGGAGAAAAGGAGTGCGTGGAACTGAACCCCGTCTCCCCAGCAGCACGGGATCCACGTGGAGCGCAGAACATCCTTGTTGCTCAGTGGCGGTGGTTACGGGGTGTAATTCTTCCCGAGGCTCCGAGCAGAGTTTTGTGTCCTCCTCAGAGCGCGGGGACCTACAGAATTTGTGCCTAAGTGTCGTAGAAGCCAGCAATTCATCCCGGCCGCCGGTGTTATGAGTTTCATAGCTCCGGCCCTTTCTTAGTCGTAGGAATTCCTTTGTGCGTATCCCTGCGGTAACCTATTCCAACCAGGGGTTCCCTGTGGTGCTTTATTTACTTGTCCAACTGTTTGGAAGTCTGTTAGTCTAAAGATCAGATGCTCTGAAACAAATCTTATTACTTTAACCAGCTCTGCAAATTCTTCTTTCTCCGTTTTTATTGACTTCTCTTCAGCTAGAACTAATACACGTGCAGCAGGTGGGCAAGTATGTCTCCAAGTTCAGCCTCTCAGATTTAACATGAGAAACTATAAATCTTTTTGTTTTCCTTGGAAAATGTGGGAAACCACAGGTATTTGAAGAGTTGCCTCCTTGGTGGATTCGTGAGGTTTATACTGGTTGCTGTAATTTTTGAAACAGAAGTCTGGGAAATTTTAAAAGAATGCTGTGTTCTGGGGGATAGACTAATTATTTTTTTCTCGTGTTAAGTATTTTTTCAAGCTGTAATCAGAAGCAGGGGAACGGGAAAGTGTTAAGGTTTTTCCCTTTCATCCATCCCGACGCCACGGGCAGAGATACTGCGCAAAACCTCGGCCGCTCTGCGGGAAGCTGGTTCGGTCGGCGCGGCTCACCAGGCCTCGTCACCGAAGGCGTGCCCGGCCCCTCTGTATTTTTCATCTCTATGCACATTTTTAAAGTAATTTTAGATGTTAAAAGTCAGTGCTAATTAAATGTTTTAAGAAATTATCTTTCAGGAATTCCCCTTTCTCCTCCCTGCCCCCCCGCCCAGTCTCCTGGCGACCTCGTGCTCCCCCGTCGGAGCGCACATCTCATCCTGGGGAGACGTTTGCATCTCTCGTGGCACTTTCCTCCAGCAGATATCAAAGTCCTTTGCGGAGCGACCTGCCCAGGGTTGCTGCAGGCCGGGGCCTGTCCCGGGCGCGCTTGTCCCTGGGCCGCGCCGTTTCTTCCCATGTCTCCTGAGGACCGGGCCGCGCCGGGAGCCGCGATGGGAAAGTTCTCCCGTCTGGGTGTGCAGAGCCGTTCGCTGCCGCTGCGCCTGCGTTTGCTTCTCCACCGTAAGCACCAGTGGCTGCTGTCGCGCAGTTCAAACACGGGGACGTACCCGCTGCCATATTAGAAACCCAGCAAGCGAAGGAACCCGCGAGGCAGCGGCTTCCCTTGAGCAGAGCGGGTTTGCTTTAGGCAGGCAGCGCTGCACGAATCTCGGGGTGGGTTCTCAGCTATCCCGGGTATCCCAGGGGCAGCAGGCTCTGCGGCCAGGACGGGACTGACTGTGGCCAGCTGAGAGCAGTTCCAAATATCCAGCTATTCAGCGGGGCCGGTGAGGGAGCCTGTAAAATGTCTGTACCCGTCTAAGGTCGGTTAACGAGTAGGTGACTTGCGGCAGACGGTGTGATGTCGGGTGGTGCTCGGGGATAAGGCTCGGTAAAACCGCAAATGGCCACCGAGAGCATCAGCCTTCTCGAGGAAAGCCTCGCTGAAACGCAAGGACAGGGTATTTTAACGCATCGGAAACGTTCAACGAAAGCGATGCGGTACGAGGCTGTGGGTGTTTCAGAAAAGGCGACTTCAGAAAGCGATCTGGGATCCCATTAATCCCATTAAGCCCCCTCCGCACCGCTGGCCCAGAGGCCACCAAGCCCCCTCCGCACCGCCGGCCCAGAGGCCACCAAACCCCCTCTGCACTGCCGGCCCAGAGGCCACCAAGCCCCCTCCGCACCGCCGGCCCAGAGGCCACCAAGCCCCCTCCGCACCGCCGGCCCTGCAGCTTCTGGCGGCGGCTCCGCAGCCCCTGCCGGCGCGTCCTGCCCTCCGCCGGGCAAGGGGGTCAGCGGCGGGGGAAAGGAGCATCCACCCGCAGCGAGCCGGGGTGCCGTGTCTGTGAGCAGCACCTGATGGCAAAGCCTTCTCCTTGAAAGAAAAATAACTTTTGTTTGGACCCAAAAAAAAAGAAAAAAACCTTTGGGGATTGAATTTCAGAGCCTCCCTGCCTTCCTCTCGGCCCCCTCCGAAGGCTGAAATGATTTGTGTGCGAGGGCCTGTGACCCAGGGAGGCATCGAACAGCCGAGAAGGGAAACATTTGGAGTTCAGAGGGACAGTGGGTCTCGATGGCCAGCGTCAGACAATGCAGATGTTTCAGATCATGAGGTCCTGACGGCGATGGGAAGCTGCCCCCAACAGCCTGTGGGCTGGGTTCTTCGCCACGGCCCTTTTTCCTTTTCCTTGGTGCCGTGGTGCCGCATTTCACAGGATTAAGTTTTTAGGATTTATCGTGGAAGAACCTCTGTGCTTGTTGTATTGGGTAGCTCGGAAAAGTAGGGTGGGATTTTAAATTCTCCCCGGGGGGGTCTGTTACACGCCCTGCCCCGGGCGTGTTGGTGGCGGGGGGTGCCCAGCCTGGCTGCCGGGGCCTGGCAGTGGCCCGCGGAGCAGGGCAGTCTGCGGAGGAGCAGAGCCCGAGGAGCAAGAGGTTTTGGACAGGAGTCCAACAATAACTGCATGTCCCGTTGCCTTGTCTGATATAAACAGAGATTTCCTGGAAAGAGGACAGATTCTGGGACAAGGAAAGAAAAATACTGGCGGAGGGGAGAAGGAGGAGGAATGCTTCAGGATCCCAATTCAGCTGTAGGTCTGCCGAGTGCCGGCGACGCTGGCCGCTCACCGCAGCGGCTCGCTCCGCCGGGCGCCTGCCTGCTGACCGCGGCGTCCCCGCGCTGGGGAGGGGGGGAGAGAAACTGGGGGGCAGCACCGAACCCCGCGGGTGGGAGCTCTGAGACCCGGCCCCGGCGCGTGGGTTTGCACCCGCGTTACGGCCGGGGCAAAGCATCTCTCGGCGTCACGGTTGCTGGGCCGGGGCCGTGTGGGTTTTACACCTCGGCTCTGCTGTGAGAAAAGCGAACCAGCTCCGGCAGGTTCATACGAGCAGCAGCGGAACGGCGGCTGCTGCGGAGCCCAGGGTGGGGAAACAACCCCCGGCTGCGTCTGTGCTAAAGCTGAATAGAGGCGAAGCAGCCGCCCTGCGTGCGGGGGGCTCTGCTGGGAGGAGACCCCGTCCATGCCCAGGCCCCAGCGCCGGGCTCTGGTCCCCGGGGCCGTGTGGGGCCGAAGGACGGCTCCCAGCCTCGTCCCACGGGGGCCACGGCCTCAGCCCCGGGCGGGAAGCGCAGCGGGAGGATGCCGGGGAGCCCGCCCTGCGGCGCCGAGCCGGGCGCGGGCTGAGCGGGCGCCTCGTGCCCTTGCCAGGCCGTCCCCACCATGACGGAAAAGCGGCCGTGGGCACCCTCGCCTGGAGGAGAGCCCCGTCCCGCGCGGCCGCCAGAGCGGGGTGAGCAGCGGCGCTGGGCATGGGCTCGCTTCGCCAGGTCCGCTGCAGCCACCGCTGCGCCAGCAAATCCCCAATTGCGTGTCGGCAGGGAGGGGAGAGGAGACAGATTTTAAAATACTGGTTGCTTAAAAAAAATATGTATTGTGTGTTGGCTTGAGGGAGCGCGGGGGCCGTGCGAGGCCCTCCCGGCATCTGCCCCGCGGGGAGGAGGACGGCTCCCCGGGGCGCTGCGCGCTGCCGCGGGGGGCGAGGACGGGGCTGCGGCGGCGTTGGCCGGAGCTGCCGCCCGCTGCCGCCCTCAGCACCGGCCCCGGTGCCCAATCCTGCCCAGCCCCACGGCTCCGGGCGCCGGCTGCGGGTTTGCGTCTTGGCACCTCTGCGCGGGGGACTCTGGCTGGAGCGACTCCCGTGGACGCTGCCAAGCTGGAGCCTGGCAGAAGAGTGAGAATTTCCGAACTGTGACAAATGCCTGCCTGAAAAAATGTGTCTTTATTTACCAGCGGTGCGGTCAATTAGCCTGTGTTTTGGAAAAGCTGTCTCGCCCCTCCGACAGTCTCCCCTGCGATTTGAGCCACCTCTTCTCAGAAAAAGGCTAGAAAATGTTTTTCTTTAAAAAGGTTTAGGAACCCCGTATTTCTGAAGGCCCGCTCTGCAGCCCAGCTCTGACTTCTGATGCTCGCTGGCGGGGCAACTTTCCTTCTTGGCTGTGTGTGCCACCGAGAGCGCCGCCTGAGCAGAGCCTGGCAGCTGCCTTTCATGTCGGATGGTAAGTTACTGTTTTCTTATCGGGTAGAGCTAAAAAAATGAGAACCAGAACACGCTCCCCACAGAACCTCTATCACGAGAGTTCATCATTAAGAAATCGCTTCCCTGATCTGTCATGATTCCAAAAAAAAAAGTGACTTGGTGATTTCGAAAAAGGTGACGTGACTACCGCCGCGGCGCGGTTTCCCGCCAGTGCGACGGGTGCAGCTTTGCCTTTTGATTTTGGCATTGAGAGTTGGGCTTGTAGTGGAAACTGAGCCCGGCCTTTATTATCATTATGGTTGAGAGCGCATTATTTAAGGGCACAACCGAAGTTTTGTAAGCATGTGCTGGAACATACACTGAAAATATTAAAGAGAAGTTTTCAATAACAATTGAGTTTAGAAACAAACGATCTTGGTTTTCCATTTCTGGGCTGTTCTGTGCGAAGCCGAGTGAGCCCTGTTCCAGGGGTGCCGTCTTTCTGCAGCATTGAGGCTGGGGTTTCAGAGGCAAGAGCAGCAAACTGCCTGCTTCCAAATGGTGCTGAGCTAGCAACAGCGCTTCTGAGGCCCGAGCAGCCTCACCAAGTACCAGCTCTGGTAATCAGCTGATTTTTTTAGGTCATATGTAAATGAAGAACACATCTGCTTTCCATATGTCCCACATACACAGCTTACATATGTTTTTGGATGTATTATCTTAATCACATTTATTGGCCAAAGCAAAAAAAATGAAGTTTAAAATATCTTTGGATTCATAATATTATCAACCCAACAACTATAAAGCAGACACGTCGTGTTCGGCGCCCCAGTTACAGCGTGCAGTCGTGATGTGTGCTCAGGGGCCGTATTTCGTAGCGGGATGAAGCCGGTCGGCAACAATGCTATCTCTCCTGTATTTTTGTCTAGCGGAGATCTAAGGAAAAATTAATTACACTTCTTTGACTGATTGTTATTCTGCTGAAGTATGGTTCTAATCCTTATTAACATTCTCTAAAGTCATGCATGAAATATGACTTTTGCACCACACTCCGTGGCATATGTTTTCTCTTTCCAGCGTATTTTTCAAACTATCTTCAACCCTCACTGCTGTTCATTATTTTAAGATAGGTTTAAAGTTTGCCACAGTCTCAAAACTGATCCAGTACAGAGCGTTGCAAGGGAAAAAAATGACACATCATTCCGCTCATGAACACAAATTGCTTCTGATTATTTAGCTTTGAATGTTCTCCTCATGCTGTTTTTATTAAAAGCCCCAGTATATTTACTCTTGATAGTGTCTTCAATTAAGTTAAAAAGAGTCCCTTTTCTATAGCAGTATGTAAAGAAAATAGTTGTTACAACCGCAAAATTACCGAAAAAACCTGGTTCTAGTAAAGTACTGCTTCAGTTCAACAACCACAGCACGAAGTTTGCTGTTTCCCTGTAAACTTTCCAACCATTAGATAAACAGCGTCTGTATCTGCGCGGCGCAGGAAGCACCCTCTCTTTGTTCAAGGACCGTTGCTTTCCTGCGGCTCGCTGCAAAGTATGGGCTCCATTAATCCCTTGATCGATACGGAAAGCTTGTCCGTTCGGATCCAGAGTGCCTCTTTTTGGGCAGCGGTGAGTAGGGCTTTGCTCCGGGAACAGCCTTGGTGACAAATCGCTGGAGGAGCGAGGCAGAGGGCTCTGGTTCTGTTCATTTGCCTCCTTGTGAGCGCCGTTAATTTAAGCTGTGACAGGGAAGGAAAGTTGTTACAAGTGGGATCCTGTGACTTCAGCACACATTGCACGCAGCCAGGAATGTTTTCCTTTTCCTTTTATAAAGCAGTGATTTGGGGAAATGGTCTAAGTTTAGCAGTTTCTGGAGCTTCTGCTCTGTTGCCTTCACAATCAGTGATTTTTCTTCTGCAAACATCGCCGTGTCGTGCTGTGCTGTCACAACCCCACACCGTACAAAGGCGTAACTGGACTAAACATGTCAGGAACATGTCAGGAACTTTCCATAAATTATTCAGTCTCTTTGGGAAAACCCCTAATTATGTGTTAACTCATTTTCTACTTCAGAGAAGTTTTGTCTTGAACTTCAGAGTCCAATCACTGGGGAGCTTTTATTTCTTTTTTTTGTTTGTTTGGGTTTTTTTTGGGTTACTGTATTTCTGCTTAAAATTCTCCGCGCATGAGCTCTGACAGAGAACTGCAAGGATCTGGCAGAAACGGGATGGCAGAAATCAAAAAACGGACTAGAGCAAGGGAATCGGCTTTAAACTCCTTTGGAAAAGGTCCTGGAAGCACGCAGGATGCACACGTCTCCGCTAAGAGCAACTGCCGTGCATCCCTGAGCGAATACTTTACATGCTCCAGGCTATAAAGCTGTTTGTGCTTTGAAGGCGATGGGGTACGGAGGAGAGGACTGTTTGAAACATGTCACTTTGAACTGTGCTGGAGGGTCCCGGGGAGCTGGCCACCTCCGTCCGCCCCTGTTCCCTCGGAGGTCTGGTTCCAGTCTGCGAGCCCTGGAGCCAGCCCCGTAGTCTGGTCAGGTGGCCCCACTGTGAGATGTCAGGCTGATAAGTGAAAGTAGAGACATCCGAGCGAAGATCAAGAGTTTGCTGCTGGAACTGCATCTCTTGCTATGTGTAGCAGCTCAATGTGGTCACAAAAGGGTTTTCCTGCCTGCAGAGACAGATGCTGCCTTTTCAAAACGTTGCTTTACATTTGAAGCCTCAGCACATGCTGTAATAAAGGCCATCCCGAAACTTCAAGGGATTGCATCGTGAGGAAATTCAGAGAGGAAGGAGCTTTAGGTGGATCTGCAGAATCTTTTATGAACTAATTCGCCATGAAAAAACCGGGACTATCAAGGAGGGGTCAGTCCCGGCTCAGGCTCAGCGCCGTCCTGTGTTAGCTCTGCTGGCATTCCTGCCGGGGTGACCGGGCGGGGGAATGGGGGCCGGGTCGCTGCTAAAACACCCGAGCTGCGGGGTTGTGGAGGAAACAAAAATCCCCAAAATCTGGATCCGACGCTTCCTGCCCAAGGGCTCTGTCGTTCCCGTTAGCTGATGCGCAGGAGCTGTGGAGGTACCGGACAACGCCACGTTTAGGCACTCGCTGTGCCGAGGAGTGGGACATAACCGAACCTTCTTCTCGGAGCCAGCCTGTCTGCGTCTTCGGCGTCGCTGCGACGCGGCGGGCAGATGGGAGCGTCCGCCCGGGCCGCTCTGCCGCGGTGCATCACCCTGGCTGCAGCCTCCCCTCTGCCCTCGCCGCCCCCGCTCTTCCAGACGAGTCAAACACTTGCAGCGTAAGAAAGCAGGCGACCAGGGGCAGGGACGTGCGACCAGGGGCAGGGACGTGCGACCAGGGGCAGGGACGTCATCCGGGCTCCCTCCGCAGGGATGCTGGGGCAGCATGCGCCCTGTCTGCTCAGCGGGGAAGGGTGGGAAACGCTTGCCTTGCCTTTTCGATTGAAATCTGTTGTTCCAATGTGCTTTCGCATATCCTTTCTGAAACGGCCTGGCAATTAAGCTTTGCTTGTACACGCGTTTGTGAAAAACAAACCGAATAAACGCTTGCTTGAACCTCACGATGTGATGGTGGGGAGCAGAAGCTGTCCAAAGTAACGCGTGGCTGCAGCGCGCGTGACGTGTGGTGGGTAACGAACAAGTACTGGGGTGAGAATACGGACAGGGGACAAAAAAAGACAGAGGGTGATTCTGGTGAGGAGGGGAGGTTACAAACAGGGGTGTGTGCTCCGATTACCCGTGGTGAATAAATAGAGAGCCCCGGGCCCTGCAGAAAGGGGGCAACGAGCAGCTCTGCTGCTTGGGCTTGGTAATCTGCTCTGTGACCATTCCGAACGGGGCAGGGCTGTAAATTCCTGTTTGTTTGAGTACTGACAGTAGGGAGCAGTACTAAGCTGGCTGCCAGCTACAGTCACATGGGCTGGAATGAATTCGTGCTTAAAAACACAAGAATTTTTGAAAGAAAATATTTCGTGCCTGGTGTTGGAGTTCAGTTTCTCTTACGCTGGGATTTTGCAGAGGTTAGGTTTGTAATTTCACATTTTTACAGCCAAATGTTTGTCTCACAGCAGTGTAAATCTACAGAACTTTGACTGAAGCAGGGCAAAGCCAGCGTGACGTTTACGCAACTTCACCTGGCTCAGCCCTTGCAGAAAAGGGCTCTCAGGTGAGTGTGAACTCTCAAGCCCCCAATAAAGACGCTGTTATTAAGTATAAGTACAGAGTAGCTTTTAAGAGCTGTAATTAACGTGTGTGGTTGTTTTAAATTAATAGAAAACAGTTTTGTGTTTCCATTTTGAAGGCAGAGGACCTACTCGATTCACCTGAAGAACGTACGGAGCGTGAGTGGCCGCGAGGGTCGGAGCCGGGCGGGTGCCCCGGCAGCGGCGAGGCACGGGGCGCAGGAGGAGCAGGCAGTGAGACGGGGCATGGGGGGGGGATGCCGCCCCACGACCTCCCCCAGCCTCAGGGCTTTTGTGGCGCGGGGACTTCCAGGGCAGGGGAGCAAGTCTGTAGCAACTTTGGCCTGTACGGTTTCGGTATTTAAATATTTATTCTAAAGGTTGGATTCAAATCCCTTTTTCCATCTCATTCTGCAGGCAATAGTCAGGGTACGTCCATTGCTGGTATAAATAAGGTGAAGAAACTGAACATGGTGGGTTGACCCTGGCTGGATGCCGGCCGGGTGCCCCCCAAGCTGCTCTGCCACTCCCCTCTTGGCAGGACGAAGGTGGGGGGAGAAAATAAGATGGGAAAAACCTCGTGGGTCAGGATAAGGGCAGTTTAATAAAGCAAAAGCAAAGGCCGTGTGTGGAAGCAAAGGAAAACAAAAGATTTATTCTCTACTTCCCATCAGCAGCGATGTCCAACCACTTCCCGGGACGCGGGGCTTTGGTACGTGTAGCGGTTGCTCTGGAAGACAAATGTCGTAAAAACGAAAGCCCCCACCTCTCTTTTCTCTTGGCTTTTATTGCTGATCAGGTACCACATGGTATGGAATATCCCTTCGGTGAGTTTGGGTCAGCTGCCCTGGCTGTGCCCCCTCCCAAGATCCTGCCTGCCCCCAGCCAACGGGGGGGGATGTCAGAGAGACGGCCTTGATGCTGCGAGCGCTGCTCAGCCGCAGCCGAAACACGGGTGGGTTACCAGCACCCTTCTAGCTACTGGTACAAAGCACAGCACTATGAGGGCTGCTATGGGGAAGTTAACTCCGTCTCAGCCAGACCCGATACGCTGGGCTTGCATCCCTGGGTGTCATTTTGTCGCTCTGGCAGGGGACTGAGGGGCCGGGGTGGTTTCAGCGGTGGCGATGCCTCCGGGCAGCGTGAGCTGTGCTGCGTGGCACTGCACTGGGGCAGCCTGCGGTCCCTCGTCCTTTTTGTGCAGACACCTAGAACGCAGCTCATTCTGGAGGAGGCGGAGAGGCCGGGGCAATACGGCTTTGTCACCCCGCCTGCTGCTTATGGCAGGGGAGAATCCAGCCCAGCAGCCGCAGCGGAGCCTCCGGTGGGGGCGGACAGCTTGGCCGAATCCAGCGCCAAGCCAAAGGTGCCAAGCAGGTCTCGGAGGCAGCGCGTCCCGCGGCGTGCGCGGGCGAGGCGTGAGGCTGCCCCCCTCGCGCCCGGACCCGCTGCCGCCGGGGCTGCCTGTCCTCCCCAGAGGCTCGGGCTCGCGCCCAGCTGACGGCGCTCCAGAAAGGAGGTGCTCCTCCGCCCGGGCCCCGCGGGGCTCGACGCGGTAGGCATGCCGAGAGCGCACCGCGCATGCTGACAAGATCAGGTTTCGCACAAAATGCAGCCAAAACCTTCTCTTCAAGCACTGCCAGAGTTGGAGCCGGTGGGGCTTCTCCCTCTCCCCCTTCCTGCAACAGCCTGGGGTGCTCACGGGAACCCTGCGCCCTGCTCCTCCTGGCAGCACCCTGGGAGCAGCGGTGGGCAGCCCTGGGCGGGGACCGGCGCCCGCTGGCCTTGGCCGGGCGAGAGCCCTCGCCGCTGGCCCGCCCCGGTCGCGCTGGCCCTCCGGTCGCTCGCCCGGTGACGACTCCTCTGGGTGGCGGGGCGGATCTGCAGGAGGGTGGAGGTGGGACCTGCCCCTGACACCTCGCAGCTGGCAGGTGAGGGCGTTCTCCAGGGTGGCGAGAGGTGTGGACCCCCCAAGGGCGGGAGAGGGCTGAGCTGACGTCTCCCCCTTCCTTAACCCACCAACCTGCCGCCCGCAGTCTCATTTTTGCAGCCTTCAGGTGAAGGCCTCTCCATAGCACCGTACAGTTGAGTCCTAATTGCTCCTTGCGTTGTTGCAGAGTAACGCGTGTTAACGTGTGTCCCGCAGAGGAAGCGGCGATGTCCTGTGCGGCCGCAGCACCCGCGAGGACATCTCACGATCCGCCAGCAGAGCTGCCGTGCGCGCCGGGCCCTGGGCAGCTCGGGTGCCGCAGCGGGAGCACGAGCGCCCCGTTTTCACCCTTCTCTTCCCAGGTCCGCGATGCAACCGTCAGCGCTGGGCCCAAAGGCAACATCAGCTCGGTCGAGGACGTGTTAATTTGCTGCGTCCTGTGAGATGGCGCGCACGTGCCCACGTGCTCGGGCCCGGATGCCCGCGCTGGAGAAGGGGTAGCAGCACGGTGCAAAGCTCTCCCCCGGGTGAGGGCTGAGGGCATGGGGCTGCCGGGAGGTGATGCGGCAGGCTGGCCTTGTGCAAGCTGGGTGTGACGCTCCACTTGCATCAACGCTCGCCCTGGGACTGCTCCCACCCGCGGGGTGATGGGACATTGCTGCTGGTGCTTCGGTCCCAGGGGAAACAACCGGTGTGCACGTGTGAGCCTGCCAGGCTGATCCCTGCACGATACGGAGCACGAAGGCATTCCTGAGGCTTCCTCGGGACAGGTTGAGTGTCAACCAGCCTCTGTCAGCATTTCCCAAGCTGTTCTACCCCCTGTCCCACTTCCAGGTGAACTTGACTCTTACGCCCCCACTTTTCTCAGCCCGGGCACAGTGCCATGCTGACACGGCTATTCCCACTCCAGGATCTAATCCAAAGCCCCCAAGCGTTCCTGCAGCCTGTCAAGAGGGAGTGCCCACGGTTTGAAAGTATTGGGGTGTGTGGAAAATACCGGTGCTGTGGCCTGCAGAGCTCCTGGAAGGTGTTGCTCCTGCTGATGCACGCCAGCACCACCAGCAGCCTGTTAGCAGAGGTCCTGGTGAGGTGACGGGGCACTGAACGCGTGTGCCAGCGTCCGTGAGAGCGGCGAGCAGGACCCTGGCTGCGGACACGGCAGTTGTGTCAGTTCGGCCGTGCCTGCCGGTGCGCGGCCCGGCTGGTGCGCCCCGTTACGCCCCTGGACAGTCCGCTCCCTCCGGCCCCTGCTCCAGCACTCACCGCTGCGGCGGCCGAGGCTCGGGGCGCGTGGAGCGCTGAGGTGCGCGGGCCTCTCACCCTCCCGATTTTCGTAGTTAAACGTCTCAGGGCTCCGTTATCTGTCTGGGTGTAAGCACTGTGACGAGCATCTGCCGCACGCTGGTTGCTCTCCCGTGGCCTTCCCACAAGGAGAGGCATGGCCACTCTACGCCCTCTTTTGATGAGGCGCTCGGACTACCGGCTACGCTTTCGGAAGAGGCAAGGCTGGGAGAAGGCGTGCAGTGAGAAGAAGGGGGTTCGGTTGGTGCTTTTTCCTACGGGAGATCATGACATAGGTTCACTGAGAGGGTTCGTTCTTCCCTCTCTCTTGCTCATTGACATTGCCGCTGTCTTATTCACGTGTGACAGGACTTGGCTGCTGTCTGTGAACTGACAACATCCGAGCACTGGGTTCCTCTGGACCCAACACACACAAAGATTTTAACTTAACCGGCCTCTTTCTTCCAAGCCATCAATTGTATTCCATACACAGAGGCAGCTAAGGGCCGCACGTACAGAAGGTGTCAGAGAAGGCGCTGATCTTTGCAGGGACTTTAGGCAAGGGATCCAGCAGCATCTTGGGTCACTGCTTCCTGGAATCATCCTGGAGACAAACCTCTAAACCCTTCACTACTCCTTCCTGAGCCTCTGCTCCTTCCTCCCAGGAGGCACAGGTGAGGTCTGTAGCTCCTCGTTATTGGCTTCACCTGCTGCCGAGCTCACCAGAAGTTTGAAAACAGCGACGCCCTCGGGGCCGCTTCCCGGCCGGTTGCTGGGCTGCAGCACTCGAGTGGCTGCAGGCACAGGAGCGGGGCTGCTCTGCAGGTGCCCCTAGCTTCTGGGCGGGCGAACGTGCTCAACTCCAAGAGCGCAAGAAAAGTTATTTTTGTCATCAACTTGCAAGCATTTCTTGGGGCCCCTGGGCCATCGTTGTTTGACTGCTGTGATAACAAGGTGGATCGTCTGTCCAGACAGCAACAGGCGTAGAGCGTCCCCCCGGCCGCTGCCTGGGCAGAGGTCGGTTCCGCAGCACGACTGAGGATGCGGGCAGGACCAGAGCAGGACAAGAGCCATGGGAAGGAGCTGAGCTTCGGGCTGGCGCGCAGTGAAACCTCCCAGGAGAACGGGTCTGTGGCGTTTCACTATGGCTGCAGAGAAGGTACCTGTGAATTTCTTGGTGAATCCTTTAGTCTCTGGTGGTCTGTAAATAAGCATAAAATGCATGTTAGTCTTGGCTCAGGTTTCTATTCTCAGATGAATGAATTTGAATGAACTTGTCTTATCTGTGGAATCTCTCTTGGAACTGATGTTTGCAGAGAAGATAAATGTGCTGCTGCCTGCCTGCTTGTCCTGACTTAATCTGTGATGCACTGAACGGTGTCCTGGGGGGATCAGGGGAGCTGGAAGAGAGCTTGGGATGTCAGGCTGCCAGGACCCGGTGATGTGACCTGTATCGGTTTCTCCATCAACAGTAAGGCTGTGGATTGCGTGTTGGCAGTAGAGCGTCATGGTTGTGATGCTTGCCAACATATTTTTTTGCAGGGAGGCATTATACATTGGTGTCCTGTTATCGCAGCATCCAAATGAAGATACGTTCTGGGAAAAAGTCCTTCCCCATTGGTGTGTAGGGCAGCCAGCGTACCCGTGTAGTACAGCACGCACCACTAGGGAAGTCTGCCTTTAGGCGGGAATGTTTTTCAGGTTAGTTTTAGCCAATGTTAAACCAGCTTGAGGTTGACTGGACTCTCTTTCCAATTCCCTGCGCAAATTTCTGTTTCCAAGAGCTTGTGAAAATCCGGAGCGAGAGCGAGCTGTACACTGTGAGCGTCAGTAAGTTACGCTTGTGAAATGTAAACCACAAAGATCCTATGGAAACTGTCTCATGATAGGGGTCCTTAATGTATGGATTCAAACTTACTTGATGTCAGTGTCCTTAGAAGGATGCAACATGGTCTCAAAATTTCGTTGTCCTACAAATGAAGTGTTTTACCAGGGAATTGCTTCAGCATCTTTTGGACTGAGGATTCATTCAAGGTGGAAATAAAATGAACTGAAAATGACTGAGGGGTGAGCAATGAGCAGTCCCCATAGGCCAAATCTCAGTAGGAGAAAACACTTAAAGTTTCTTTAGTGCTGGCAGGTTCAAAAGTCAGGGCTGGTTTCAATTAGCCTGGGAGAGTCTCAGTGATAAACAATTCCTGTGGTCTTGAAGCAGAGGGGCTAGCTGCATGCAGCCATTCTAACTACTTGAGCTGGCCCTATTCCCTCTGCTCTGGGAGTAACTGTCTCTTTGAATGAAGTATTTGTCATCGTTTGTATATGAATTCTTCTGAGTTTTTGAGAGCAAGGAAAATACAAAGTTTTTTGGTTAAGGCATTTTTGGTCTGAAAATCCCCCAGGGTATCAGCTTAAAATATGCATGACGTTCGTGCAATTTATTTTCTTTAAGGGGCTGGAAAATGTGAGTGTGTGCAGATGTGTTTGTGTGCACATGTGCGTATGGCTGCATGATCCCCCGATTCTGCCTGAAGGATAAGCCCATGGGAACGCCTGCTCCGCAGCCGGGCGGCGCAGACCCGCAGGTGGAGGAGGGCTGCCGCTGCCCGCGAGGCACCGTCCCGCAGCCGGGCCGGCCTCCCGGTCGGACCCCGCTCTGGAAACCTTGCTCGCCTCTGCCCATATTATTTCAAGAGAGGGGACAGGAATTTCAGGTCATTCCAGCTGTGTGTGTGGCATAGGAGCCTGTTCGGCGCTCCTGGAGCATCTCCACGTCCCGCGGTTGCGTGCACTGACAAAGCCCATTGTTACAGCTCTTCTGGCAGCCGTGCCGAAGCGTTGCAGTGCCGCGATCCATCACTTCGCTGGTGCTCAGGGTCTGTAAACTGTGGAGAAAACACTTCTACATTTTGTACGTGTTACGTGGGGTAAAGTGAGAAGCTGGGATTAGAAACACTATACCTCTTACTCAAAAAGATCACATCCTCCGTGTGCGGTGCTGCCTAGGCAGGTAGTAAGGTGATAGCTCACCTGATCGTTGCCTTGAGCCCCACTTGGGACTCGTGCCAGTCGCTTTTTTCCAGGCCTGCCAAGCCTATGGTGACTGGATGTGCCTTTGCACTTGCAGTTTATTTTCAGGGGACCAGAACAAGCCCTCTTAAAAAGTAAAACTAAAGTCAATCAACAGTATTTCTGCACTCAAACAGTCTTACAATAAGCTCCTGATACCCAGTGCTGTGTTGACCCAGCTCTCAGAAAACATGGGGCTGAATATATTTTTCTGGAATCACCATGACAGCATGTCAATTTTAAGAGCACTTAAATAGTCAAATCCAGCAAAGAACACAAATAATAGCCCGGACTCTCTTGTTGGGTTTGTTAGCGTGTTTGGGTTTGTTAGCGTGTTTGGGAAATGGCTGTTTTGCTCGTAGACTTGCAAAGTCTGAAGTCACACAAAATAAGACTTCTTGGTAATCCTGGATACCCCTACTCAGACTTATGTACTGTTAAAGATTTACGGCAACATGCTTGGGGATAGGCTGGAGGATTACGTATAGTTATTAGAGACCACCATATTCTCTTAGTCCGTAAAGCTTGTATTTCCAGCCAAAATGCTAAGAAGCATAAGCTTGCCTTTTTCCATTTGAAGAGGAGATGCTGGTATTTCCCCATAATATGGCCAGCCCAGCAGACCCTATTCAAATGAATCTTGATGAAAGAAAGCAATTTTTGACAAATATGATTTCTGTGCAACAAAACAAACTGTGCAGGATAGTTCAATAAGGCCCCTTAAATCATGCACAGTACAAATCCTTTAGAGCAGGAGGATCTATTTTTATCATGAGAGTTTCCATAGCAAAAGCTGATTTAACTCCTTAGGGTGAAGTTCACGCCAATGCACGTCTCTGTGAAAGATCAAACTCCCTTAAACACATGGATGAGGGACCTGCAGAAATCCTGCATTTGGAGTGGAGAGCAGATGTCCATGCACAAACATCCCAACGTGCACTGAGAAGCTTCTTTATAACTGGGATATGGTTCCTTCACCAGCAGTGACCAGATTTTAGAAAGCTCTGCTGAGCAAAGGCTACGGTAGCTCAGCTGCGAGCAAAAAATCTTTCCACTGCGCTTTTCGGAGCAGAAGGCCTTGCCTGAGGCAGCTTAGAAACTTTATTGGGTCGGGGGAATTGCCCAAATTTCAGAGTTCAGCACGGTCTCTGAACTGTGCGAGGCTGCAGTTCACGGAAGGAAGATGCTTCCCAGGGCAGCACACCCCTTGCTTTGCTGCTCTGCGGGGGCGGGCAGTGCGAGCCCTGGGTACGCCGGCGCCCGCCGATCCCCGACGTTCTCGGGAAGGGCCTTTTCCTGCGGAGGGGCGCGCGGCCGCGGGACCCAGCTCTGCTCCCGCTCAGGGGCGTCCAACCCCGGCGTGCAGAGCAGCTCCTGTGCGCCTTCTGCTTTGCCGAAATCTGCGTTTCAAGGCGGCCCTCTGTGTAGCTGAGGACGTGGCCCGTCTCCATGGCGATGAAGGTGATGTCACGCGTGCAGCATCACCTCGGCAGGGTTGCGGCAGGTGGGTTGGGAGAAAACAAGCTCGTCGGGGTTAACCCAGAAGAGTTCTTGTAGCAAGCAGCGGTAAAAAATGGTTCAGTGTGGGACTGTGGTGCCATCCCGACACATGAGGGATGGGTTGACCCGGGACGTGTGGTACCTGAGTCTTGGTGCCAGATCCATCGCGGGCTTGGCCTGCGTGCAGGGGAGTGGCAGGATGATGTCACTGGCAGCTATGATTTACAGGGTGCAAACTGAAGCAATTGGGTTCACATGGGTGTAAATCAGTTGGGATTTGACCCGCTCGGATCCATCACCCACGCTCCTCAGCGGGCACGGCTGGTAGCGAGCAGCCTGTGCCGGAGGCCGCGGGGGCTGTGGGCTGAGGTGGGGGCGGCTGGGGGCACCGCACGCACCCCGGCCCCGCTGGTGCCAGCCGGGAGCGGCAGCCTGGGCGTGAGCCGGCCCGGGCCTGGGGCTCCAAGGCGGGCAGGGACCCGCGGGCTGGGCCTGGGGCTCCGAGGCGGGCAGGGACCTGCGTGCCGGGCCTGGGGCTCCGAGGCGGGCAGGCACCCGTGGGCCAGGCCCGGGCACGGGGGGAGGCCTGGCGGAGCAGCCCCCCCGCTGGCAGCACTGAGCCGTCGGCCGGGTTCTGGGGCGAATTCCTTCCCAGCAGAGCTGGAAGGCGCTCCCGTGGTTATTCCAGGGCTGGATTTTGCACGCCGCAGTTTTTCCTACGAGCTGCAGCAGCCAAACAGATTCTTTGAATCGCAACACAATTCCTCTTTTTTTTTTTTTTTTTTTTTTTTTTAAAGTAAGCTTCTTGGTGAAGGCGTCTCCAGCAGTGAAGTGCGCAAACAGAGGTGAGCTGAGCGCTGCCGCAATACCCGGATGATTGGTGAAGGAATCCGGCCCAGAAGGGCTTTGTTCCAGGTGGTGCATTCGCTCCTTCGCGGTTTTAACACCCAGGCTGCCGATTCATACTAGAAATAGATCCTCAAAACGTTTGCTTGAACTCAAAAACTTTAAAAATAGCAAAAAAGCTGGGTAGTTTGTAAACAAATTCAGAGTTTGTAATTGGATAAGTACTGTAGCAATATAGGAATGAAAAGCGAATACCTTGGACCGGTTCCTGCACCTCTCTCTGAAGCAGGGTTTGGTTCTAAGCTTTTGTCATGTTGAACTTCCACTGAAGATTAGCTTTGGTCTGAAGAAATGCTTCGGGGAGTTCTGCTTAAAAACCCTGGAATACAAACTGTTTGTAAAAAGGAGTTGAGTTCCACGACCTGCAATCAGGCAGGGTTGCCACTGAACCCGGCGTAGGCTGTGCTCGTTTTAGAACACGCAGAATTAATTCCAACTTCAAAAAATGCGACTTGTCATGTGTAGATAAGAATTCAAAGCAATGTGCAAGCTCTGCTGTTAAAATGGCTCGGGGTGTCAGTGTTGAGTTGTTGAGAGTGTATAAATCATACGTATGTGTGATTCCCGGGCTAGTACCTGGGGATTTGCTTGATATGATTATAGGCGCTGCTCTGCTCACTTAGTTCATTTTGCGGCTGCCTCAGGAGCGACCCCAGGAGGCGTTTACATTGATTATTTCCCTCACAACAGCCAACACAGTTCAAATAAAGCAGACTATGCATAATTAAAGGCATCATTGCTTTCTCACTCAAAATAGTAATGGGGCAGTGGATCTAATTTCCTACTTAACACAGAAGGGCTGTGCTTATTAACTATTCCTGTGATTATTGTTTACTAAACTCATTTTAATAATGGCCTGGGTTGTTTTCTTTGGGAAAACCCAAGCTGTTCTGCGTATCCTGTACGGGGACAACAGGGCAAGCAGCTGACCTAGAGAGGGGTTGTGGGCAGCGTCTCGAAAGACCGGGCGCCCAGCAGGAACCGTGCAGGTTCTGGGCTGAAGATTCACGCTGCGGGCGAATGCTGGTGCTGTGCTGCAGGATCCGCACCGATAAAAGCTGTCGCGTATCAAAGAGCCAAAAAGAAGGGGGGGGGGGGGGGAGGGGAGGGGAAAAAAGAAGTTCCTATGCTGGAAACACCCAGGGAGGCCCTTCTGCACCCCAGCTTTGGGAAGACAAACAGGAAAGCCCGCTCTGGCACAGCTCGACGCGGTGCCCGGTGCGTGCCGTGCCCCCGTCCCTCTCCTCGCCAGCGCTGGTCGGCGAGGCCGTCGGCGCGGTGCGAGGCGCGGGCGCTGCTCCCTGCTGCGGGGGAGCACCCTGGGCGCGCTGCATTGTGGGCGCGGTGCTGTCAGCACGCTCCGGCGCCATCGCGTTTGAGCTCGCTCATGTGGTGGACAGCTGTGGTTTTCTGACAATGCGGTGGTTAGTGTAGGAGACGCCCACTCTCAAAGCCAGCCTTGTATCTGTTTTTCCTGTGGGAGAAGTTTTTAGCACTGCCCCTAGACTCTGGCTTGCATGCTTCAGAGGGCTGTTGTGTTCTTATTTCATTAGCATAATAAAATCTGCACCTCCCAGTTCATTCCCCTGAGAACTGAAGCTAAAGGGGAAAAAAAAAAAAAAAAGCTGCTCATGCACTGACACCACTTGTGCCACTGAAAGAGAAAGTTGGCTGATGAGGAATGGTTGAAGGATTGTGCTGATGGCACGGAGCAGCAGCTGATCAGCCTGATGTCAGGCAGAAGCGTGTCGGCTGCGAGCCTTGATCCAGACGCCGTGCCCTCGCAGCAGGAAACGATTACACCATGCAGGGTTCCTGCTCAGGCAAGACTTGCACGTGGTGTCAGGCCCTAAATTATCAGCTCTCCAGAAATAAATTTAGAAAGTTAAGGCGTTTTGTAAACTGGTCTTCTCATCATCTGGTGGAATTGCTAAGCCCAGGGATCCTTTGTTAAGCTAAAAATGCAGGGAAGTGTGGGGCCAAATTCTCTGGATTTAGCCGGAGGTGGCAGGCAACAAGCTGAGCTTAGGGACTTGTAGTGCGAAAGCGTTCGCTCGGGCATTGCCTCGTCTTCAGCTCTTCCTGATCCTTCCCAGTGCTGCACCTCGCTGCTCTGAGGCTGGGCTGGTTTGCTTTTGCAGTGCTCGCCCCGGTGGGGACGCGAGTAGCAGAGTATCTTCATGGTGGCTTGTACATGCTCTCACATGTTGAAATTGTTCACATTTTGCAGGAAAGAGATATCCACGCAGACAGCATCTTGCTTCTGATGAGTAGGGGAGCCTATATCTCGTAATGCTTGAGAAAAATACATCAAACCTCATTACTCTCCGTGAACGAGCACTGGCAGCTTTCCTGGTTCATACATCTCTACCAAAGTTAATAACATTTCCCATAAAACGAGGACGCTGCCAGATGCTCGTTCCCCTCCTGTATTTTTGGCGAGTCCTACCACCCTCGTCCGCCTAAGTCCGCGCCGGAGCTGGTGGAGGGCCAGGGAAGCGCATCGGCCGGGCCGGTGCCTTCTCCTGCCTTGGCTCCGGAGAGCGGTCCCCCAGACGTCCCCCTGCCCCTGAGCCGATCCCTTGGGACGCTTCCCGAGCACTCCCAGGAGGGCCACCGAGGCTCGACCTTCCCCGGCCGTATTTTCCCCATGGGACGCGTGGCCAGGCTGTACCCTGCCGGGGCGCAGGGCTGGGTGGCCCCGAGGGCCGGGCTGTTGGCCCTGCCGTGGGCACCCCAGCGCCCAGGCGTGTGTCGGGGGGCTCTGCCTGTAAGGCTCGGGGTGGCTTTGTCTGGGGCTGAGTCCTCGGGCGTTCGCCTGGCTCCGGCTCGGCTCCGGTGCGGTTTGTCAGCTGGCGCCGGGAGGTGTTCAGGCCTCAGCCCTCTGCGAGTCCGGAGCAGGAATCGGGTCTGAGCTCCTCCGAGTACGAATGAAATGGAACGCTTTGTATAAATGGACCAAAAATAAAAAGCCCCCTATCAGTTAGCCTCGTGTTTTTCTTAACTTGGGCAAACGGAGTTAAAACAAAAGCTAGCGGTTGTAAGAAATAACTGAGCAAACTTCTGTGAAACAAGCCACAAACTCTGTCTCTCCACAGGCTGTTAAATACCTGACAAACTTCTGGTTAACTTTAGCAAAGACCAACGACAAGTGGGTTATTGCCATTGTAAATTGTATCTAACAGTTTAATAGTTGTAATACCTGGTATGTTCTTTTTAATAATACGTGTCTGGAGTGTTGCAGAACAGAGATAGCATCTGGATCCATAGCAGCTGAAGTAGAAAGTTGTTTTTCTGTTTACAATATGACCCTCTGCTCATAATAACGCTATTTACGTGCGTGGTAAGCGCGCGCTTTGTGTGTGCCTGGGCTACGTATTTAGTGTGTGAAACGGGAACATTTGCCTATGAAAGTTAAGATTCTGGTGGATTTTTTTTTTTAAGATTGGGAACAAGAAAAGAAACAGAGTAAGCAAAGCCATGCTGTCTCGGTGGGAGAAGGTCCCTCAGCTGGCGAGGTGGCTGCCTGTGTTATGTTGAAGCCAGGCGAGGGCTGTCCGGCCGGGCTGTGCCGTGTCCGCGCGGTCCGGCCTCGCCAAGCTGAGCTGCAGCTGCCTCGGGTGTCTCCACTCCACAGACGCCCTACGGAGAGGGCCCCGGTAGCTTAAACTTGCCCAGGCTGCAAGAATATGGCCCCCGGGGAGGCGTCAGCCTGGGGCCCCCCAGCGTCCCCGCCTGCCCCTCGCCTCGGGGCACGGCTCTCGCCAGGCTTCTTTCCGCTTCCCTCTCCGGGATGGAGGGAGGAGGGCTGGCCACAGACCTTCCCCTGCGAATCCCTCGGCTTGTCGCGAATCCCCCCTTCCACCCGCCCCACACGTGGCGCAGAGCTGAGAGCGCAAATGTTAAAACAGGGCTGTTCTGAGGCAGAAACAAAGCAAAATAATTTCTGTATTGGGGTTGCTTTGCTCCCCTGCCTCCCTTCATGCACAGGTTTTCAAGAGTATCCCGTTCCCAAAAAGCGGATCTCCCTTAGGACCAGGAGGACCAAGCCTGTTCTCTCCTGCCCGCCGCTGGTTTTGTGCACGGTGTGGGGCAGGGTTTTCGGGGCTGGCAGAGCTCCGCGCGCAGGGAACGCTCCGTCGCTGCTGAAGCCGTGGGTGCTGTGGCGGTGGACGCAGACCGCGGTCCCCAGGCCGGCATCGGTGCCCGGGCAGCCCCACGCAGGGCCCGTGGAAAGTCGGAGCCGAGATACCATCCTAATCCCTGTGAGACTCCATCAGAAGCTGCCAGTAGCTGCCCTGTAAATGAGATATTTGGGGAGCAGGCACGGCAATGGGTGTTTGGGTGAAAACTGGAAACACTGGCGGATTTATCAAAGCAAGTTGCCTCCTGTAGCCCGGCTTTGTCCCAGCAGCTGCCAGCATTCAGTCTTGGCAGGTTTCTTCCTCTTGCTTCAAAAGGGAATGGGCTAGAAGTATTTTTATTCGCAAACAAATGTTTGAGAAGTTTACGGGAGGGGGGAGAACAGCCCCTGTGTCCTCGATAGGAGGCAGTCAGTGAGCCCCAGGCCCAGGCTGGGGTGACTTTTTGCCGTGCTTATGCACGAGCCGCTGGACAGCGAGGGGCCGGGGTTGGTGGTTACGCGAACGCTGACGCTTGCGCTTACGATTGCGCTCACGATTGCATGCCATTAATTCAAGGTCCAAGTGTTGTGACTGGGAGGTAGCAGAGGTGTGTGGCTGCCACCCTTCTGCCCCGTTGCAGGGATGGGGCTCCATCGACCCGTTCTGGCAGGGTGGGCGCAGGGGTTGCAGCCCGGCGCTGTGCTGGGTCAGGGGGATCGTCCGCAGCCGTCTCAGGCCGTGTCCTTCTGCGTCCCCTCCCCGGCAGAGGCCGGCGTACCTTTCTGAAGTGGCTTACGGCAGTACCGCACCCTCGCTTTGCTGGGCGCTCGTGTTTTCTAGCTGGCAGGCTAATTGTGGCGCACTTTTTTTATTTTCCCTCTTTTGATAACGGCGTGTTCTGCCCAAGCCAGCGGGAAGCAGCACCTTGTTTTACTGATCATCGGTTGTGGCTTGGGGTCCTCTCGCGGTGGCCGCACAGCTGAGGTGCAGAGGTACCTCGGCTGACTTTAAAAGCACGTTTGCTGGACGGAGTTTGAGATGTGTTCTGTCACTTCATCCTTCCACTGCCTGTCACTGTGCAGAGTTGGCCAAAGTGTGTCGTTTGTCTAAAATTTTAGGACAAACAGTATCAGCAGCATCTGACCTCGGGGAGCTGCTCCTATAGAGTGAGATGTGGTTATTGAGTCTGTGATCTGCTCAGTCCTGAAATTATTCCTGGGATCAAACAAGTGGAATTGACTCATAATAATAAGGGTCCCAGCAGGCCTAAATAGAAATTGGTTTCCTCAGATTCTTGATTTGTGCTGGTGTTAAACACAATCACCGACACGCCATTTGTGTCCGCGGCTGTTGGCGCGGCGCTCGTGAGGACCCGGAACGCGGGCTGTCCATGGCTCTGCTCGCAGCCGCGCCGCTTTGTGCTACCCTAGCTCTCCAGCTCACAAAAGAAAAAATCACTGAGATTTGTCTTGTCTTGGGCTGACAGTATAGCCAAGTGATTGCCAGTCCAATTTGGCAGTTTTTAATCATTTTATCTCTGTTCTCTTCTCTCTGGGGAGACAGTCAGTGTTTAGCAGTCTGCTCGGAAAGACCTTGGGGCTAGTTTCAGCGGCAGTGGCTCAGAGCTCCGATTATTAGCTCTGCTCTTAGGAGCACACTGCGATCTTTCCCAAGGGAGCGGTGTGAAAAATTAACACAGGCTTCGAGCAGCAGTGCAGCAGCAAGCTATGTAACTGTAATTACTCCATTGATATTCCTCACACAATAACACTGTCATCAGTCATTTACATAAACTTTTTCTCCATGAAGAGGGAATGGCTGCTTATAACCCTATTGGGTGCTTCCAGAGCATGCATTATACATTTTATTTGTTCTAATTTCAGACTCGAGGCCTGTAGGAACAGAGAGGGGAACCGTGCAGTCTGCCCGTTGCCGGTTTTTGTGCTGCGGCAGTAAGCGCGCCGCTCCTCACGCGTGATCCTGCGGGCGGGCTGAAACGGGACCTGATAGGATATTGGGGACCCTTTCCGGGATTTGAAAGGGTCAATGTAATTTTAAGAAGTGTGCCGGTATATTTTAAGTATTTTAAACTCTTTGGTACCCAATCTGTGTCCCCAGTCTCGGTCTCTCACCCTTCTGGTCAGGCCAGGTTCCTGAGCAGCCGGTATTGCTCTGCCGCAGAACGCCTCGGGACACACTGGCTTTTCTTAGATTTCTATTTCTTCCGTAGCACATGGTGTGGCTCTGCCCTCTGCCTGTGCCGGCCTCTCCTGTAGCTCCCATTTTCTCCCCGTGACCAGAAAGGATGGCTGCTGCACAAGCCACGGGCGCGCTCTTCCTGGCAGCAGGTAATCCAAGAGAGGATCAAGAAATAAGCGGTTAATAAAATTCAGAATTAGCACCGTCCTGCCTTCTGCCGGGGACACTTGCTCCCTCTCTGTCCCTAAGCCAGAGCTACGGAAAGCAAACTGCCCTTCCCCTGGGCCAGCCGCCGGTTTCTGGGCTCGGTGGCGAGCTGCTCGTGCCCGAACAGCCCCTGCAGCGGGGACGGCTCGGGCCTCCGGTGCGCAGGAGCGCGCAGCCGCTGCGCCGCCCGCCCGGCCGGCGGAGGGAACGCGGCACCCGCGCCTTCAGAGCGCGCCCCGTTAGGGACGAGGTGTCCCTGCCCGCACGGGAGACCGGGGGAACTTCCGTAGATATTGCACTTCCTCTAATTAAAGTCTTTGGAGCCAGATATTCCCGGGGCCAAGGCTAATAATGTATTCAGAAGAATAATAACCCTGTCTGCGCCGCAGCGT
Source organism: Butorides virescens (assembly GCA_017310255.1). Classification (NCBI taxonomy): domain Eukaryota; kingdom Metazoa; phylum Chordata; class Aves; order Pelecaniformes; family Ardeidae; genus Butorides; species Butorides virescens. The sequence goes on along the minus strand of JADKXX010005260.1, from coordinate 218,419 downwards.
GTTTATTGATGGTGCCGGTACCTGACGGCGCTGACCGTGCCTCGCCGCCGCTCGGTGCCGCGCAGGCCTGCAGGGCACAGCAGCCCTTATTGCTGTCACAGTAAAAATTCTGAGCGCTGCAGCAGGACACATCTAGTGGGAAAAAAGGCGCATGATAGTCAAATTTCAGTTGCTGAATATTTAATGAAGCCTGCAGTGTTTATTTGGTTAGCCTGTCGATTTTTATCGTTCTGTCAATAGCTTCTCATATGTGGCACGGTGATGATCTTTAGCAGCCTGTCCCCTGGGAGCCAGAGCGCTAAATGCAATTATGGATTTTATACCGCAATGTGTTTGATATTTCCACTGATCTAATTTGCAGTCTGGTAGTTTATTGTTTGGCATTTTAATGGCGTTCAAATGCTATGGAAAATTTGATTTCTCTTTATAATTCACCCTAACATCATTAATGCTGGTGGCCGAATGGCATGGATTTTAGAGGGCTAAATATATAGGAAAATCATTTTTTTAATATGGACCAAAACAATCAGAGTTTTAACTAAAAGGAAAACCATGTTCTATTTTTTTTCACGCTTCCTCTTTGTCACTTTTCATTAAACATTAAGATTACTTTGAGGAAATGGTAAAACAAATGCTAGACCTTGCCAAACAAAATACAGATGCGATGCGTCTTCTGATGGAGGCTTCACTGTGGAGCTCACAGATCCTCAGGAGTCTTTTGAGAAAGAAACAGAATGAGAGCCATCTATTAAAAAGCCTTACCGGGCTGTTTCTCTCTTCTGTTTCAGACCACTTTTGCTTGGTAATTAATCCTCCATATATTTTTTTTTTTTCCCTGTGATGTAGCTGGCAGAGGCTCTGAGCCACCACTTCATCAGATGCATCTATTTCACTAAAAAAAAACAACAAAAAAACCCCCCCAAACCCAACCAAAGCCCAAACACAACAACAAAACCCCAGCCCCTTCCACAGTTTGGTGGAAGTTCTTGAGTTTTGGATTGGGGCCGCTGGCCCAAAGAAGGGGCGCGCAGAATTGCGTGGGGCTCGGTGGCTTGGGGGAGTTAATCGTGGTGTTATTTTACACATCTACAACACTTTTATTGTGCAGTAACTCATGAGTTATGGGTCCTCTGCAATTGCAAAATAAATCCTTTAATTAACCACCTAGTCAGAAACAATTTAACCTCCTCAGTGTATCTCATAAACTACATTAGCCCCAGATTTATTTAGAATGGTGTTGTGCGAGCGTGATCTATTTGCATGCACAAGTATATGCCCTTTGTTATGTTGAGTGTACTGGGACAGGAAACACAAATCGGTTTTATATGGTTTCATCCCTGGCTTTTAATGGTTTTACTGAGTGTTTTCCACGTAGAAGCAAATGCGTTTTTCCTACGGAGTGCTACATGACGGCAGGCAGGATGGCAACTATTTCACATGTACAGGTCGCTTCCAGCTTCTGTATGCATCGCTGCATGTTAGGGACCATCTCAGGGACGACAGCGCTGGAGAGAAACCTGGCTCCCCTCGTAGGTCAGCGGAGCCGCGCTGCCCAGCGGCGTTGGCAAGCCAGGATCCTCTCTCTCGGATGCTGAAGAGTTTGTTTGTGTCTTTGAACAGAGGTGTGGACGCGAGGCCAGCCAGTGTAATAAATCCTGCAGGCTGCCAGCAATAGAACGTGCTTTGTGGTTTATGAGCTTAAGAACATTAAAGAGGTTCAGGAGGGTTCCTCTTTTAATGTAAGCACGTAGAAAAACTGACAAAAATAAGAAGTCCTGGAGGAGGCTGAGCGAGGTGCCGGAAGCACTAATGGGTAGATATAGAACAACCAGCTTTGGGTTTCCCACAACATTTGTTGTGTTGGACTGATGGACCAGTCTGCTTTTTGGGTGAGATTGGTATCGACCCACAGGTTCTCGGTGCCTCTCCGCAGCCTGCTGGTGCGGATGCCCCCGCCGCTCGCACTGCACCTAGCAGCAGCAGCAGCAGACGTTGGTGGTGTGTGTAACTCGTCTCAGTTCTTCCCCCCAAATAAATTTTCCTTACAAAAAGAGATTTTTCTCTGAACTTACTAGATAGCAAGAGCAACAGCGATCATGTGAAGGAGAAACTGTTAACTGCCACATCTCCTTCCATGGGGAAAAAGTCTTTCTCAGGGTCCTCGTTTTGTCCCCTACTGACAGGCAGCGCTGCTGGGTCACAGCAAGGTTGGGCACTTGGCTTGTCAGTCCCACCAGAGGTGGTATGGAGGTCACCTGGAGTTGGGGAAATCCTCTGCCAGACCCTTCTGGAAAACTGCTTTTCAGGACGACAGGTCAGGGACCGGGTGTGCTTGGATGACGGGCCGTGATTATTCCTTGGGTGTCTTGGCCTTCAGCTGAGCCGAAGCGCAAGGAGAGCAGCCGTGGGGCTTCAGCGGGGCGCTGGGGGTCGGGGCCGTGGGGCTTCAGCGGGGCGCTGGGGGTCGGGGCCGCAGGGCTTCAGCGGGGCGCTGGGGGTCGGGGCCGCTGAGCGCGCCCGCCGGCGCTGGGGGTCAGGGCCGCTCCGCACGCTGTGATGCGGTGCCTGGGGCTCGGCGGTGCCTTTGCGTCCTGGTTAGTTATCCCTCTGAGCCGGTGCCTGTCGTCCGTTCGGGCCCCAGTGACCCTCCTTTCTTTAAAATCTGCCAGCCTGACCCTCAGACGGCTCAACTGGGAGCCCATCTTCTTCCCTAGGAGGGGCCAGAGTGGACGGGGAGGGGAGCACAAGGGGTGGCGTGGTGGGAGATCACAGTCCCACTGATGCAAAAAAAATAAGCAAAGCATTTGCAGAATACTCGGCAGTACACAGACGGTGCAGTGGCAATGCTTGCTGAAAATAGGCCAAAACATCACACGCTGTGTTATCTCCAGCAAATCTATCAAAAACCCTACCGTGTTATTCAAGCTCTGGCCTACGATGTTTTCAGCTGGTGTTTTTGTTTGGAGGAACGAAAGCTAACGGGCTGTCACAAAATTGTTGAGAAACCTAGTTAGCAGGAATTAAAAAAAAAAAAAAAAGGCACCAAGTTGTGGAGTGCGGGAGGCTAACGACGTCAGGCCTGGCCCTCCAAGTGATCTGTTAGCAGATGATGGATGAACGCGCACCTCGCTCGGCAGCGCCACCAGCCTTGCTCCCTTCTTGAATATCTGTCAAGATGTTAAGTGGACGACTGCAATCAGCAGTGAAATAAGACCTGTGTAATCTGATGTTCCACTTAGAAAAGAAAACAAAATTCCTACCACCTAATATGAGACTACAGCAGTCAACACACAAAGGCCTTTCAAGCGGGCTAGGTATCTGATAAAATCTTTACACCTCATTATCATCTGTAATTTAGAGATATGGCTACAGCTGTATCTACAAACAGTGCGTGATGACATTTCCAGGGATTTTATCTGTGGCTGTTTCCAGCGAACAGCTCTTCATTCACATGTGCACTTTTATATTCCTCTTGGTGTGTTCTTTTATCCAGATTTGATCTGGCTGAGGGGTGGGCTGCCTGTTCAGAATGCCCCTCTGTAGGAGCGGAGGTAGGTTAGCAGAAAAGGCGGCCTTCTAGTTCTCTGCCCTGGCAGTTTGGGTTTGGCCAGTTCCATTTAGCCAAGTGGTTTTCTGGAAGGTGACGAGAAACGGAGAATTTGCTGTCTTTAGGTGCAGGAAAGTTCTACCTCTTAGGGAGAAAAACAACATCATAAATGTTAAGTGAAGTGCAGTTTTGAGTAAACACCTAGGAGAGGACAGCCCAGAAACAACATTGAGCTTTGTTTGCTGTTTAATCTCGGCCTTCCTGATTGCTTTCACCCACATAGTTGGGATTACAGAGGATATTAGCGGATGCAATTGAATGCACAGCAGTTTGCTGTGAGAGGGCAATCAGCTGTGTAAGCACCTTGACTTCCTCAGCGTTATAACAGGGCCGGCAGGATGGATGCCGAGGCCGGAGAAAGCGCACCTCGAGGATTAACTCCACGCTGCAGCAGAAGCCGCTCTGAGGTAGCAATGCTCGTACAGCTCGGTGCTGACCAGGACAGACCCTCGGTGACTTGGCGGTGCCGGCTTCCGTGCTTGGTTACTCCCACGCAGGCTTTTTGGGGTGGTGGGGGGAAGCCCTCTGCGCCGGGAGCGTGTCCCTGGGCGCAGAGCTCCCTGCCCCCTCGCTGCCTGGCTGGGGCTGGTGGGTGCCCCGCTGGAGCAGCCAGGCGGCATCCCCTTGTCTGTGTCTGGGCTCCTTTCCGAAGGACGTCAGGGTGCAGAGCGGGATGCTTTATTTCCAGGTCTTGTCCCAGAAAGCAGCTGGGAGCAGCGACGGCACAGCCCCCGGCTGCCCAGCGGCGCTCAGCGTCCCACCCCGCGGGCATGGCTTCCACGAGCAGAGCTCTCCTTCGTGCTCCCGGCACGGCGCTGGGTGCCTGGCGTTTGCAGATCAGCAGTTCACCGAGGCTGTGATGTGGTTCCTCCCTCTCCTCCGCTGCCCCGGAGCGGGGATGCTAACTCCGGTTCTCCGGGATGCGCGGTCTCACTCTTCAGATGGAGACTTGTGTGTGTCTGGGGAGAACAGGCAGGAGTCGCAGCACTCCGGCTCCACTCTCCTCCCAGCCTCCCCTCGGTCTCTGTTGGGCGCTGTCGGACCCAAGCCTTGACCTTCTCCCACAGACCTGGCTTCACGGGAGGGGCCCGGCTCTGGGTGGGCTGGCGCAAGGTCAGCGAGGAGTCTGGGAAAGGGATCGTTCCTGTTCCCATGGCTCCCCATCCGTGGCTGGGTAGCATCAGGATACGCGTGATCCACAGAACCAGAGAGATGCTTTTGTGCTAAAGAGCATCTCGGCATGGGTGTCGGGCAGGATGGGGTCTGTACGTTTGCGGGGTTCGTGAAGCGACTGCCCGTGCAGCAGCCACGTTGGCCGTGACCGCTGCCTGCTCGGCAAAGAGCTCGCTCCCTTGCGGTCAGTCCGAAGGGACGTGTCCTGCCGTCGCCAGGCAGGTCCCCCGCAGCCGGAGTCGGTCTGGGCTCAGCGACCGCGGGGGGCACAGGACAGATCCCTCAGCAGCACGTGCAAAGGGTGCTGAGAACCTTGGTTGGGCTTTGTTTTGGGGATTTGAGGTTTGATCTATGAAGTTTAATGTAATAGTTGAGAAATATTCGAGTGACAAATACATAACCATAATTTCTAATAACATTAATGAAATTTTAAGTGGGACCAAAGCCCCCGTAATGGACGAGAGCTCTCCTTTTTTCAAGCTGGCTTTACAGCACTTTGCTCCTTTGCTCTCCCAGTGTGAGCTGGCTGTGATTTTAGGATTAGAGTCGTAAATAAAAAGGAGAGATTGGAGAACATTTTATGGAATTCTTCCTTGCTCAAGACATTGATTCCAACCTGATGCAAATACCGGAAATCAAGCAACAATAAAAATTATTATTGCTGTTGTTACTATTAGAAACATTACATGATTCCGAAAAGGACAGAGACCCCGATAGCCACGCAGTGTTCCTCATCCCGCCTCGAGCTGCAGGCGCTCCCTGTTCTGCTCCGTGCCCCGTGCGAAGGGGCTCGGCCGGCCGCGGCTGCCGTGCATCGCCGCCACCCTTCCTGACGCCAGGCAGCGGAGTCCGGGCGCGCCGCGTCGTGCCGCTCGGGAGCGTGGTGTGGTTGAAGCGCCCTGGCTGACGTGGGGATGTGGTGTCCTGAAAGCCGAGTGCTGCTTCCGCCGTACGGGTGACCTCATCCAGCCCTTCTGTAACGTTCGCTTTTTCCCTGTGCCCTGACTTTTTCTGAAAATCAGCGTGACCATCCTAAGAGACCCCTCTCACCGGGGACGCACCGGTAACTTGCTGTTTTCCTTTTGTAACTGGAAGGGACAAGCAGAGAGCTAAATTTAACTGAAAATGGTGATTGAAGTACGTGTACTGCATTCGTCATATAGAAAGAGAGCTCTTGACCCCGTAGCTGCTTGAGCTGTTCTATTTATTATCCTCTGCAGAATTTCACTGAGAAAAAGAGCAGGCAGGAAGGCTGTTTAAAGAGAAGAGGTAGGAAGGAATAAAGAAGGGAAAGGACGGAGGGTTGGAGCAAGGAGCGGGCGCGGGTTAGAGAGGTGGAGGTGGTGATCAATGAAGATGCAGAGTTTTTCTGGGGCGCTGCTGCAGCGGCCGGCCAAGAGGCCGGGCTCCTGACGGGCTGCAGTCCTGGGAAGGAGGATCGCTGAGATCCTAGGGGGTTACGGTGGGCTGCTGCTGTTCTGTCCCCGCTCTCCCTGCCTCGCACGATGTTTGAAGGCTCAAACCCTTCGGCTTTCTGGGCTGAAAACAGTCTGCGCGCCGTTTCAGGCAACACGCTGCAATGTGCCATGAAACTGCCTAATGCTGTAGAAAATCGCTAATGCAACAGAACAGAGCCCCTTGAAAAATCAGGTAACGCTTCGTTGTGCCTTCCCGGGTCCCGCCTGACGCCGCTGGCGAGCGCACCGCTTCCCAGGGCGCAGTCGCGGCTCGGAGGCGCTGCTGGGGCGTGAGCGGCGGCTGCCGCCCCGGACCCCCCCCCCCGGCCCGAGCCCCCCCTCCCGCCCCGGACCCCCCCTCCCGGCCCGGACCCCCCCTGCCGCCCCAGACCCCCCTGCCGCCCTGCGCCTTTGCAGTGGGAAGCAGGGCTGGATGGCAAGCTGCTCCTACAGCCGCTCAGCACAACGCTGCCCCGGGTACCACCGCTCCCCAGCAAAGCCCAGTCGCGTGTCCTGGTCAGGGGGGACCCGGGGGAAAAGGCTGAGGGATCTGCAGTGTTCCCGTCCTTCCCCTTGCCCGCTCCCCCGCAGGGGCTGCTGCTGCCCGGGGAGGAACGCGTGGGGCTGAGGGTCGTCAGCGGGGGCTGGCCTCAGCGAGTTCTCTGTGCAGGCGTTACCTGGCTGTTTCCTCGGTGCTAAGGGGGGCACCTGAGCTACAGCAGCAAGAGAAGAATCTAGCTGGAGCAGTAATAGACCTCTTCTTACGGCAGACCATGTAGTTTTATGCTGGGTCAGCAAAAACTCTGTGCTTTGTGTTGGGCAGTGACCTGCAGCATCGCGCTAGCTGGCAGCCAGGTCATTAAGCGCTGAAGTCTGCACCGCGTAGCGAAAGGAAAGCCGGTTTCTGTCGCTCCTGTTGTTTGTGTGACGGCAGTTTCTGAGGGCCCCGTCTAGATCGCGGTTAGGTGCCGTCCTTGTGATAAAAGCTTAGATGTGCGCCCCTAAACACCTGATGGCTCCGAGTCTCTACTTTTACTAAAAATACAGAGAAAACCCCCATATATATAAGGTCGCAATGAGAAGAACGTGATAGTATGCACATCGCATAGCTCACCAGGCCGTAAGAATGAAGTTAACAAAAATTACTGAGTAAAGGAACTATATATGTGGATGCAAAAAAAAAAGCACAGTCAGTATGTGCGTAAATGTGTTCCAGGCAAAAAATATCAGGACTCCTACAGGAAAAGGCAATTGCAGAATTTCATACTTTTGGGGAGTTAATTTGTCCTTGAGACATGTCAGCCTTTCCCAGGGGGCCAGGAAAGTCAGAGCAGCAGACACAGCCGCCATGCGGATTCCGTATATATTTATATCTGTCTGACGAATTACCTAAGCAGGAATACCTGGGTGATCACAGATAACGAAGGGAAACAGAGGTGAGGGAGAGGAGATGAGATGTGTGGCTGCAGTCCCCGTTGCTGCTTTAGCTACAGAAGGAGCATGAAAATACTCGAGTTTGAAAGGAGCATCAATACTCCAATGCAGCGTGCCATTACCTGCGTTTCTGGAGTGTGGAGGGGCTCCACATCATTGACCGTCAGGCCACATAAAAGGTACTTGGGCCTTTCTGAAAGGAGGGGGGGAGCTGTGCTTGTGTTGATAGACTTAAGCCCCTTCCAGCCTCTCTGCAGCTGGGTAAATCTCCCTAGGATTGGGCTGGCTAACAGAAATATTGGCATTCCTCCGTGCTGGGTGAGTGAGTACAACTGATTCATTTCTTTGCTCTGCAGAGTAATTCTAAGCAGCTTCTTTTTAACTGAAAGGATCAAAGTCCCCAAATGAGAATGTGGTGAACTTGATACTTCTCCCCAAGCCCAATAGGCATGGACAATATACATTCTGTAACCGAAACCTTTTGGGGTTTGTGTAATACAATCCCCTTGCTGTAACCCCCACCCTTCTCTCCATCCTCGTGACCCTGCTGCAGCTAAGGGACCGGACAGTAGAAAAACATGTCAAGCATGAAAAGCAGCAACTTGAGGGCAAACATGACCCCTCCGCTGCTAGTTACTGAACTTCTGAAAGTACGTCAAGCAAGCAGGATCGGCTAAAAAGGGAGGCCAGGGACACCTCATGTTGTGCGAGATGGGAGGTTAGGTCTTTGCTCTTTAGAACTAAAGTGTTTTGTTTTAATCATGGGGAGAGCTGCTGGCTTGGCACTGTGTGAAATAGATTGAGAAATCCTGAGGAAGGAGGAATTTCTCAAAACAGTAAGGAAAACAAGAGTCAGCACCAGGGAAGAGCTGGCTCGCATTTTTACAACAGGAAATGTGGAGGATACTGAGGAGAGAAAATTAACGGCGCTGGGAGTATGGTCCTGTGAGCGGTTATTGGTGACACCTCCTCATTGCCAGGCTAAAATGCCAGCTAGGGCCATGCTTCACTTGACACTAACTTAGGTCATCTTTGCCTTGCCCGGAGAAAAAGGAACACCAAGCTGGAGATCGGAGCACGGCAGGAGGAACTCCTTTGCCCCTGGAATCGCATCAGCAGCCGCAACAGGGCTGCTGCAGAACCTCTGCGCGTTGATGGCACCAAATATTTTGCTGCATTTTATTTTCTGAGGTAGAATAAATGTTCCGTTTTGAGCAGAGGAAAATGCTGGCTATACCTATTTTAAACACAAGTGTAATGCTTTATAGCCCATAGAGGGATAATTACAAAGTACAAAATTACAGATTTTATAGCAGATTTTCCCAGGAGTGCAGTTAGGAAAACAGTATGTGTCATGTAGCCAATTTAGATAATGATTCTGATAAAGATAAACTGAATTGTTTATAATAAGTAATTGGGTCTACAAAGGCCCAAATGACACAGACGAGTACCCAAGCTCAGAGCACGGGAACTGCGGCCCTGGATCGTTGCCTTAGCACCGGCTTCCCGACTGCGACGCCTCTGCCCAGACTGTGTTTGGCTTGGATCTGATGCCGGGCTGAGCTGTGTAACGCAGCATAACTTTCTCAGGAGTTGCAAAGATTGAAAACAGTTCAAAAGTTTTCCGTTGCTGAGATTCCAAGGTGGTGGCTCTTGCGAGGGTCGGCGCTGGCAGGAGCCGTGCTTAGGGGAGGCGAAGCAGCCGGTTCCCGTTGGGCAGCTGAGCTGGGAGAGACGCCCGAAAGCCTGAAAACGGGAAGAAAAGCCCCAGCTTCCTCGCTCCCAAGGCAGTCCTGGGGCTGGTTCAGAGCTGAGCCGTGGAGAATTCTGGCCTGGTGAATACACAGCGGCACTTTACCACAGGCAGGAGATTACTTGTTGAGTAGATTATCTCTCTTGAGATAAGACAAAATCCTTCAGACTGGAGTGGAGTATCTGCCTAGCCTATTAGTAGATGACAAGATGCAGTTTGGGCCCAGTAAGCCTCTATCAATCACAAGATGAAGTAAAGCCCTAATTATCATTTAATTGCTGCCTTCAGCTTGAGCTGCCCTTCTTCACAGCTTCCCGCATCCATTTGAGATTAGGTTGCACTGAAATGAGAACTGTAAAGGGCCTGGCAAAGGTGTGAAATTCCCCGGGTAACTGAATTAATGGCAGTGTGTTCCTGCTGCTGGGGGGTTTCTGTTCTCTATGAAGACAGAATGAGTGAGGGCAAAGGGACGTAATGGGGAATTGGCAGCGATAGCTCTCAGCCATTTGTTCACAAAAGGAACGACACAGAACGTGCTGGTTTGGCCAAACTCGAGGGGAACAAAGGAAATACCACTCAAAACCATTTGATTTTATACCAGTTTTGCGGAATTATGTTGTGAACTATTTTGTTGAATAAAAAGAAGTCGTAATATGTCCATGAAGGCCCGTGCAGTTGAGTACGAGCTGCAGAACGCGAGCATCGGCAGCTGTAGCTTTTCTCTTTGTTATTCTTCTCGGGCATTTTGCGGTTGATTGGCGAACGGGTTTGGAGGATTTGGTCTGGTTCTGTTTTTAGGTAAGGCTTGTTGTTGATCGGTTTTCATAGGCTCTGCATGGCAGGTGGTGGTTTCTAAGTAAATTGCAGAAGCAGAACCGCGTTTCTCATGATGAAACAGCAGCCCTGACACTGACATTCATCATTAAGACTCTTGTCGACACCGTGTAACTTTGCAACATCAAATTCAGTTTCAAAGATAATTACAGGCCATTAGTGCCTGACACATGGAGTTTAATAACAGAGTAAATATTGTGGTGATCTTTGGAAATGCATAAATAAATAGATAAATACACAAAATAGAGTTGTCTGGCTTTAAAAATGAGCTCTTAAAACTGGTATTGCCTGCGAAACAGGCACAGTTGGAACTGGTCACTTAACCTCTTCAGATGAAAGGCAAAGTTCTGTGAATCCGTGGGTTTGCTGCTCTGCCTGGCAAGCAAGCGCTGCTCCTCCTGAGCAGGGGTTGCACAGTGCGGTGCCCTGCAGCAGGGTGAGCTGTGCAAACGTCGTACCTGGGAGCACGGGGCCAGCCCTTCCGTGGTTGGGTTCCAGGAGTTAAATGTTGGGAAGTCTTACAAGTATTTCCAGAAAATAGCATTAATAGCTTGACAGATTCCTAAAGCGTACTTCTTTTCATTGAAAATAAACCCCCTGCGTGTTCCCAACAATATAGTTTGGATTCCTTTGTCCCAACGCTTCATCATTTTAATTCCTTTAAAACCCTTCGTAGTGACAGTGCTCGATGCCTTTTACACAAATTATTTACCCACTTAGCGTCGAGGAGTTCGGAGTCCTCCTGGTCCCGCCCGAAGACTCCGCTGCTCGTCCCGCGCGGTTCGCGCGCCTCTCCCCGGCGGTCCCAAAGCAGCGGTAGGTAGCGCAGGCGATCCGCGCTGAGCTGCGGGGGGAGCAGGGTTCCCTGGAGCCCAGGAGCGTTGCTGGCCGGGCGGTGCGGGGACGCCCCCTGCCTCTGCTGGTACCGGAGCAGCCCCGTCGGCTCGGGGGGGGCCTGGGGCGGGAGGGCGGGTGGGAAACAGCGGTGCAGCCCCTGAGATCATCCCTTGCTTAGGCGCTCGCTTCAGCAGATCAAGTACTTCCCTTAGAACTGACTTCAGGCCACAAAACCCAAGGATTAGGGTACTTCTGTCGGGTAGATGAGCGTGCGTGCCGCAGCCCGTGGCAAAGTACCAAGAGTTTTCAGGGTGGTTGAATATAAGAAGAGTAGAGCACCGTTCCTCTGTCGCGTACTACTCAGGAGCGAGCGTCGTCTTAGCAGCGCAAAGCATCAGCAGGACAGTGGATGGCTCCAGTTAATTCAGCGCAGCGCTCCCTTCGCAGTCGTTGGGGCTTTTGGGTGTCTCCTTGCGTTGAGTTTGCCTGCACGAAGCTGGTGTGCGGTTTGACGGAACATCTGTGGAAAGGGCAGCGATCTGAACAGTGTGTGCCAAGCGCTGAAGAGACTCCCAAATTATGGTCAAAGCAAGGAAGAAGAGTTATGGAGCGACTCTGGCAGGTAAAAATGCCGGAAGAATGATGTTTATTTCACTTTTAATAGATCACATAAAATTCCGCTTGCTCCCGGGAAAGCAAAGATGAGTCGGCAGTTTGGGGATGGGTGCGCGCAGCCTGCACAGGTCATGCGGGGAGTTTGTGTCCTCTGAGCTCCTACACGCCCACGGTGTCACCGCACACAAGCGGGGGTTTAGGTTGCCCTGGCGTGCGTTACGGCCCCCGAGCACATCGCTCTCCCACGGCAGGACGGTTTTGCCGTAGCAAATCAGAAGCGTATTGCCTCGGCTTTCCGGTCCCTCGTCCTCTGATCCCCGCAAGCTTTGGAAGCTGATGGCTTACTGCCCCCCAGCATTCCCTGCGGGCGCAGCACAACCCCCGTTGTGTCTTGGAGCCGCAGGTTGTGTTTAGCCCTCTCATCTCGCTCAGCGTGCCTCAGACCTGGGGAAGCGTTGGCAGATTCCTTCTCTGGGGAATCACGTTATCCACGCAGCAAAAGGCCCTTGGAGAGTGAGAAAGCCTCGACCGAGCAAAGTCAAGGCTTCTCTGGGATGCACAGCAGAGGGAAAACCCAAAGGTGCCCGTACGTGGGCAGCTTCTCCTGCCGCCTGCCCGCGGGAGGAGCGGGTGCAGGCGAGCCCCCCAGCGGGGCGAGGGACGGGCCAGCCCGAAGGCGCGCGCGGGCTGCACGGGTGGCTTGGCTCGGGGGGAGGCACCTTCCCTCCGGAACAGGCGAGCGCGGATGCCGCTGCACCAGCTCGCTTTAAAGCATCGGGCTCGGCTGAGCCCTCGGGGGGGTTCCCGACGCCATCGTACTGGGTGGGGATCGCCTCCCACCCTGGCTCCCTTAGCAGGCTTCACTGCCAAGCGTGCCTTCGCCGCCGTGCCTGCCGGGCTGCGAGGGGCAGGATTCTTGTTTGCAGGGCTTGGTGCTCTGGTTATGTTCAGCTCGAGCTTTCTGTGGATAGGGGTGGAGCCACAAGCTGTAAGTAAGGGATTAGCATTTTGTCCTTTTTAGACTAAGCTATTTTGCTAGACCTAGGAGTTTGTAAGTTTTAGGTACACAGACTGGTTCAGTATTTTAGGAATATTTAGCAAAATTTAGGACTTCAGTTAAAAAAGGGGATTTATTCTAGCTGTGTAGCTACAGCATCTCAAGAACTTGTATAATACTTTGTCTTTTTTAATGAACATAAACCATGTGGCATAGGTCCTTGTTATTAACTCAGAAGATATGTGCCTTTTTAAAAGCCCGTTTTATTTTAATAACCAACACTCCTTAAAAGATTTTCATGTAGATTTTAAAAACAATCCTGAAGGGAGAGCAAGGGAGAAGCTGCGAAAGGCGGCCACTGGACGTGCTGGTACGCTGGGGCTCCGGGGCCGTCAGAGCCCCGCAGGTCTCGGGGCGGGGGTTAATGCAGCGCACGGATCAGCGCAGCAAAGGAGCGTTTGAATCTTTTCAGGTGTAAAACAATGGGTTTGGGTCCAGTGTGAAAGCCAGAGAGTAACAAACGTGACTGCCGTTGGGGTCGATTTGGTGCTTGCATATTCGGTTTACTTTGCTGGCTCTGGTGGGGAAAATGGCACTTGGAAGAGCAAAGCGGGGTTAGGAGTGCAGCTTTGTTGTTGTTTGCTTTGCGGCTGCTATGATGTGAAACTGAAAAATATTTTTTATCTATCTATCCATCTCCCTCTTGTGCTATTTTTTTCCACTCCAGCTCCCTGAATTTTTCTAATAATTGTTTATTTCTCAAGAATTCTGGTGGAAATTTTTCTTAACTCACAGAATTCTTTCATTTCACCAAAAGCAAGTTCTTTCACTCGGAGCCCGATTTGCTTACACCACCACCAATAATTTCCTCATACTTTCCCTAAAAAATAAAACAAATAGACCATAATGGTGAATAAGGAGTTTACATTCCCAATGGAAAGAACACATCTGTGGGGATGAGTTTCATTAAACTGTTAACTGAAACGGTGACTCTTGGAATTGATTCCATCCTCAGCCAGCGTAGCCAGTGCTCTCCTGAAGACTGTATTGATGAAGCGTTCTTTATTTCAGATAAGCAAAACACATAAAAGGAGGCCTCCTCGCCCTCTTTTGCTGTCTCTGGGTCAACATCTCAACCTCTTGATTAGATTTGGAACCTACTAATTAGATATAATTCATTACCTGCAAAAATGAGATCAGAAATCAAGAGCTGCTTTTCAGAATAAGGCGATCTTTCCCCTCATCCATCATGGCTATAAGTAACCAATTTAAAGTCAGACAAATGCATAACCAGCATTATTACCTTGTCATAACTAGTTAGGGAGAAAGACCTGGAATAAGCTGGCATTATAAATGGTTTTTATCACATTATTTTGCAGTTATTTGTCAGCCACTTTGCTTAAGATAAATGTAGAACAATAATCAGATTCTAAAACTGAACCGGGGACAAGATTTTGTTAATTGCAAAGCCACTTCTGCGGAGGGAACTCTCCAGTGGGGCACAGTTTCTAAATTTCCTCATGGAGAAATCGTACTGCGCGTATCTCCTCAGTTGGAGTTGAAGGTCCCATAGCCCAAACAGCAGGAAGGGGGGGTCCCCTCCTTCCGAAAGGCTGCGGAGGTCTCTCAGCGGTCAGTGGCTCGTGTCCCAGCGGGACCGCTGAGCCTGGAGACCGGGGAGGAGCAGTCCTTCAGCTCTGGGCTGTTCTTGAAGTGTGCCGGTCTGAATGCGGCGCGCTCCGTCAGTCCTGGTAAGGAGTCCTGCAGCAAGGTGGAGGAGATGCTCCTGCTGAGGGAGGCTCCTCGGAAGTGCAGGCGGGTTCCTAGGGCTGGATTCCTGGTAATCACAAGTGTCAGGGCTGTGCTTCCTCCGACAGAAGGAGGCACGTGATCAAACCCCAGTTGCAGTGAGGTTTTATTGCGACGGCAGCTCCGGAGCGTGACGGGTGTCCACAGCCCTGGCCGCAGTCCCTCTGCAGGGCCACGCTCCCATCCACGCACGCACCCCCGCTGCGGAGGGGGCGAGCCCCGGGAGCACGCCCGGAGCTGCGATGCCGCCCTCGCATCAGTAGCTGTGATTTTACCTATGACTTCAGTAAACCAGGATTCAAATTCGTGCTTTAAAGAGGCTGGCGGAGGGGAATATGGGCGAGGTTCTAGCAATATAAATCCCACACAACTCTCGGTTCTACTCACGTTTAGACAAGGAGTGACTTCAAATTTAAAATCCTGCTATGGATCAGGCCATGAATTATGCAATTTTTTTAATGACCATTGGAAACCACTCTTAAAATTTGGAGACTTCAAACGTAGAGGAAGGTTTCTTCAGGCTTGCCAAGCGGGGCCAGAACACCCAAAGCAATGGGCCATCTTTCTGTGGGGAGCTCGGATTAGGGCGCTGCCTTAAGGGCTAGTGTTCCCCCTTGCGAGGGGAAAAAAATCTTCACGCATCTTTTGTTCTGATAATAAAAATATTCTGGTTTGTATTCTGCTGAAGCGTAGAAGGGCGCAGCTTCAAAAGCAACAGAATCCCTACGGTGTGGCTGTGGCGAAGGGGAGTGCCCGTTCCCGTGCCTAGGGATGCTCCGCGGTGGAGCAGCGCTGCAATGCACACAGAAGTCACCAAGTCGGCAGATCTGATTGACTGTAAATCCAGGGGTTTATTACCAACCTCCCCCCCTCCCCAGGTAGGTAAGGACAACGGCTTAATTTTGATCTCGGCTGCAGCTCAAGTAAGATTTCAGCAGAAGTTATTTACTAAACTCTTTATCTTATGCAGCGCTTTCACTGAAAAACAGTTACGTGGTTTATGTGCCGTTAGCAGAGCGCCGGGTAGCTGCATCTTGCTGCAAAGGAAATACCTAAGGAATATTTACTGTCTGGGTTTCCTTTCGGTTTTCATAAAGCCATGTCTAATCGAAAAGTGTTAATGTATGTGCAGCCTAAAGGAAAATGTAGCAGGAATAGGGACCCTTGCACAAGCCTTTAGAACTTGAATTATTCTTCCATCACCTCAAAGCTTAACCCATCGCTAGGGAAGGTAGAGAGGGTTTATTTGCCTTTTTTTTTTTTTTTTTTTTTTTTTTTAAATTTCAATGAAAATGTCGTGCCTTCTGTCAGCCCGGTGACTGTCGACGTCCAGGCTTCCATCCTGCTGCAGCCTTTAGGAACACAACAAAAGCAGTGGCGATCCTAATCAGACCCCGCTCCGCGCGGCGTTGTGGTCGCGCCTCTGCCCGTAGCGCTGCTCAGCGTACATTTGTGTTTCCAAATAAATGCATTCTGAAAGGCAAAGACATAGTTCCACCTGGTTTTTGCGCTCCAGGTTCGCTTTAAAGGGCTGAGCAAATGGCAGGCTCTAGACAAGTTTTCCTTTTTTCCCCGGTTAATGCAGTTTAGGTGGCTGTAGTATGAAAAGACTTGACAAACTGTTAGCATTAATGTACTGAGCATAATGAACACCGACCATCCAGCACATGGTGCTTGTCTGCTTATTGGTGAATTTAACTCACTTTAATTGCAGCGTTACTTACGTGATGGAGATGTAGCCCTCAGAGGGATCATTTGAGGGACAAATAATGTATTTGTGTAAAATTAAAAAAAACCCAGACCAAACCACTAGCAGATAGTAGTACTAGCTGTAGTAAATTATAGTTTAATAATTATTATCTAGATAGTACTTGGCTTAAGGTTAAAAAAAAGAGGCACTTCTGGAAAATAGGATAAAAGCCTGCCTGGAGCATTGCCATCAGGGCCGTCTTTTGCAAGCGATACTGGTGGCGAGACATTCACCAGAGCACCTGGGAATAAATTGAGTCTGCTGGGAGGAGAAAGCATCCGCCCTGGGGGCATGTCAATGGAAATAGAAGGTGACAATGAGCCCAAGGCCCGCTTGGCCGTATCACATGGGGCTCCTGATTCTATTGAAGGTATTGCACAGCAACCTGCCCTCCGAGCACATCTGACACCTGGGAGGTTTTCTGTGCGAGTGGGAGGTGTAGGACCTTTACCCCCTAGCACAGAGCTGGTGCCGTAGGCGGTGGGACGCTGGTGGTGTTAGAACCTCCTTATGTCTGTCATTTGTACCCTGAACATTGAATATCTTCCTCATTATTCATCCCACCACACTAGAAACAGCTGGTCTTCAAGGGAAATTACCTAATGAATCAACAATAAGGCTATTGTGTAGGCGTGACATTTCTGATAATAAATTATTGCTTTCAGGAGGTTGACCACGCTTGTCAGGGGTTTGCGAGTTACAAATTCAGCTGCCTTGTCTTGCGCTGTTTTACATAACTGACAGGGTAAAACCTTGGCATTTGACTGCAAGTTATTCCCTCAGCTTCGAGATCTGTATCGTAAAGTTTCTTTCTTTCTTCATTTTTTTCACAATAATCTCTGGGCGTTTCTAACCCATACTTTGAAGTTCTATTTATTTGTTTGGAATTGATTATCTTTATTGCGTTGTATCTATCTATCATTAAACATGATTTTAGATTTTCTTTACTAGAAATGTAAACAGGCTATAAATGTAAGGACTACATTTTTTATTTCACTTAGATAGATGATGTGTTTGCATATTTCTTGTATGCTTACACTTGGAGGAGTAGTTTTTCAGAAAGCCATGGCATGGAGAAAGATCTAAATATTCCCTGCCTAGCTTTCAGAAAATATCTGCATGTAACTCACTAATTTAAAATGCTCGGCCCATGTGAAATATGCTGCAAGGATTATTATTTTAAAGCATTCTTTTTTTTTTTTTCACATGCAAGTGTTATTTGCCTTTTACTCCATGTATAGAGGCATGTGACTGGTTAGCGATTAAAAACAAAAGGCTTTGCTCCCTCTTAGCTGCATGCAAATGATACTGAAATTCAGTCGGTATCTGCAATAAATTGTATGCTTTATCTCTGTGGAATTCTGTGGAACCAGTTCTTTGGCTTTTAATACTGTAAGTCTTTTCATAAGTAGCCAACAAGTAGAAAAGGACAGCACTTTCGTTTTCTGCCAGATTTCTCGGGGGCAAAATGCATACTTGCAAATATGAATGAAGCAGGCTCAGGTAAGTCAGGCTGGAGAGGAAGTCGTATTCTTATGCAAGTAGTTGGGGAAGTTAAAAATGAGATCTAAGGCAGGGAATGCGTGTTCTAGCAAGTTACCGGGCTTCAGCGCTCCCGGTGACGGTTGTTGCGCTCGTTGCTTTTCACCGGCGGTTGGTATCCAACGCCTGGACAGCGCTGCTGCTTCTGCCGTGTGCGGAGCGTGTTCTTGGGTAATGCAGGGGCATTCTGAGGGGTGTACAAGGCTCGCTCTCACTCAAGCACCGGTAGATTTTTTTTTTTTTTTTAAATAACAATTCAGATTTTCAAGAGGCAGAAAGCCAACCCAGCGTGCCTAGGATGCATCTTCTGGCACTGCTGTCTGAGAACAAGGAAACCAGCTTTGCCCACCAGGGCGCTCTGGCCTGGCCCCGCGTCTGACATGGTGCCAGGATCCCTCTCCCCAGGGTTTTCTAGGAAGGCCAGTTGTAAGCGGGGCAAAACTTAATACTCATTGCCCTCAACCCACCCCCCCCAGGCCCCTTAAAACCAGAGGGTCCCCAGGGAACCTGTGAAGTAAAATGTCCTCCGGGAGGATTGCACAGAATCTCGAACGTGCTTCAGAGAGGTGCCTGGCGGCAGGATCCTCCGCCCCTGGAAACACAAACACCGGGAGCGCACAGCGCGGGTCCCCCGCTGGCCCCCGGCCCTGGGGGGGTTTCTGAATCCGGCCTCCGCAAGTCTCCCATCATCCTTGTGTCCCTGGGGTGTCGCACCCCACGTGAGGGACTCCCGGACGCCCTGGGCGCTCGCTCCTCACCGGCCCTAAGCGCCGTCATAGGTGGCAGTGTCGGCAGCCACGGCCTCTCCGTGGCGGAATCCAAACCAGTGGAAAACCGAGAGCCTCCGGCTGCGCTGCCGCACGGAGCGCCCCCCTCTGCGGCCGCAGGCCCTGGCTGCGTGCCCTCTGGGGAAGGAGGCCCTATGGCCCCAGCGCCGGTGGCTCTGCCGCCGGCCACCACAGACCTCGCCGCACCACGGGGGGTATGGTTTCACGGGGAAAATATTCTTTTTTTTGTCTTTAATAACCCGCAGCAGGGCGCTGGCCTCCTTGGCACGGTGCCCCTTGCCGTGGCGGGGGTGGCTGGCAGGGGACGCAGCGCCGTTCTGCGGGGCGCTGGCCTGATGCCAGCCGTCACCCCCCGCCCGCCTCTGCCCATCGCAGCCTGCACCGCCCTCTGCGCGGCGGCACCGGCCGCCCCAGCCCTTGCCAGAGAGGTGTCCCCGGTGCCCCGCAGCCGGCGGGCCCCGCTGGTCGCGCCCCGGGGCGGCGGTGTGCCGACGGGGCTGGGCCGGAGCGGGCAGGAGACCCTGGGCAGCCATGGGCGCGGGGCGGCGCGGGTCTGCGGCGCGGGCCTTGTCCCCAGGCAGGCTCCCAGCCATAAACCCGCGGTCGGCCCTGCCGGACCGCTTGGGCAGCAAAGGCTGAACGGCGCAGAGAAAGCTGTGATGAGATACGGTGACCTTTAAGCGTAGTATCTTGGCATCAGTTAATTAATTGTGTATTTTAAGTGTGCTGATGGCGATGAGTTAGTGGTCGACTCGCTGGTTAATGGTGGATCTGTTTATAAACAGCACCCGTAACCAGGCCGGGTGGGCCGGGCAGCCGGAGGCAGGAGGAGCTCTGCAGCCCCGGGGCTGTCGTCCTGCTATGGCCGGCCCTCGGCGGGGCTCTCGCTCGCCGCCTCTCGCCTTTGCCGTCTCGTCCGTCCCCTCCCGCCCTGCTGGAGGACTCGTCCCCTGTCCCTCCTGGGGACGTTTCGGCCGCTCGTGGCTCCTGGGGGCGGGCACGTGGGGAGACCCCTGAGTCTGCGGCAGCCAGCAGCTCCTGCTGCTGCCAGCGGAGCACAGCACCGCTCGGAAGGGTGAGGGCTTGGAAGGGCTCGAGCGTGGCCACCAAGGGTGTTGAGAACAGCTCTAGCGCGCTCCCCAAATGGCTGCTTTGCTTTGGTTGAGGGTCATTGCTAACCAGCCAGGGCCCAGCGATTCGAGCACCGTTCTGTTACGATGCAGGGATGAGATGACTGAAGAAAGTGAAAAAAGAATTTTAAAACTTATAGCCAAGGGCTGACACTACACAGTCTTTGGTGGGACATGGTGGGACCATGTTAGCCCAGAAAATTTAGCTAATGATAATCAAGGTCCTCTGGAACCTTGAAACTTCTCTCCAAATTAATGTGATTTCTGGGGGTCCGTTACTGGAAGCGAGTGCCTGCTGTGCTTTTTCCTTTTTCAGACAATGGAAATTCAGCTGAAACAAAGAAAGGTGGTGAAATGGTTGTATTTTCATTTAACTTTCCCCACCAGTCTTCTGATAAAGACACGTTGTGTTCAGCCGCATACAGACATAACAGCAGTTCTGTCTCCAGAATCTGGCTTTACAGCGTTAGGCCTGTTGAGTTTCCATGGCAATGGCCACAAATTCCTCCCCAGCTCTTCAAAGTGAAAGACATATTTGTTTTGCTCGCGCAACTTCGCGGCACAAAAGCGCTCTCTCCTTTTTCACGTAACACCTGCTAATCTGTGCTTGGTCCCTTTGAAGCCTCCTGCTGATCAGAAATTCAAATACATTTTTGCATGCTAATCTTAGTGGTAATCTAGAGCTTGTGTCTTTCATGTTCTGACTGTGAAAACAGTTTTCTTTATAAATCACCAGAAACGTTGGCCCCGGTCGCTCTGCACGGGAGGATGAGCCGATAGGGAAATCACGCTGCCAGCAGCTTGGATGTCGCTTCTCTCAAGGTGCAGCACGGCTTGGACGAAGCCATCAGATCAGGGCTTTTGAACCACCCATCCGCCCTTTGTGCACAGGAGGAGAAAGGAGGGAGAGAGGAAAAAAGAGGGGGAAGGGCTTCCGTTCGCTCCCGGTGAGCAGGGCACGCCGCGGTGGCCGCCCGGCCGCGCAGTGCGACGGGGCTCACCGGGGCAGAGCGTGGCACTCGCAGCCCGGGCGCCTTCAGCTCTCATTTTACGCCCCGTTCCCGTGCGTGTCGGCTCGACAGAGGAGCAAGCGTGGCTGCAAAGCCAAACAAACGAGCGTTTGCTGCGGTGCTTTTCCGGTCATTTGGGGAATAACCACGCAGCCACGGCGCTGAATTCACAGCCCGCGCTTCCCTCCGCAGCCGAGGCTGCTGCATCCCCCGCTGCAGCCCTGCGGTCCTGGGTGGGCGCTGCGGTCCTGGGTGGGCGCTGCGCCAAACGCGGGTGTTGGCACCGTGCAGGGCCCGTCAGGTGCCGGTGTGTGAGAGGCGGCTGCCTGCGCTGCCCTTCCTCACCCCCACAGAGCCCCTTTCCTCGGCACCGGAGCATGCACAGGGAACCCGCCCAGCCAGGGCAGGGGGTCCCGAAACCGCCAAGGGTCCTGATGCTGCCCGTGCCGTGGGGCGATTTGCCCGTGGGAGAGGCTGTGAAGGTCTGACACCCCGCTGGCCCGCAGCTGGAGGTGTAGCTGTAGTGCTTCCTGGGTACTCGGTGGCATCTTTGTTTGCATCAGTAAAGGATTCGCATGGCTTGCCCCTGGGATACAGCTGCGCGTCCATGATCTGCGGCTGCCAAAGCACACCGAGACCCCCCGTCCCGCGCGTATTCCTGCCCCAAACCTGCTCTGGGTTTGCTTTCCGGTGGCAATGTCCAGCGCGTGCCCATGCTGGCCATCAGCCGTGGACGTGCTCACGGCCTGTGCGATGTCACCGTGGCACCCCTTTGCGCTTCCGAGTTTTAGAATGGAAGGGTTTCAGATGGACTGCAGCTTGGACACAGGGAGCCTCTGTGGCACGGCTATTTTCAATGAGCCGGTCCTCAAGGAGCTTTACCTGGTTTAAAATCATCAGGTTTCTTCCACTACTTCAAGAAAAAAGAAATCTTCGTGGTTAGTTTCTTAACCAATAACTCAGTGACTATATCCAGTTTTCCTCTTGGAGGAGAGAAGCCGTTTACCCACTTCTACAAGCCCGGTTACGTGTTCAGCATCGCCGAGCAGCGCAGGAAGCGTTCAGCCCGGGCACGGCTCTCCCGAAGCCCTGCGCTGCGCCCGGCCCCCCAGCAGCGCGCTGCACCGCACCCCGGCACTTCTGCCTGTGAGCTGAGCCGAGCAGCTCCTCCTCCATGCTCTGAATTCTGTAAAACCTGAACTTTCAGGAAAACCTTTGTTTACGGAGGCTCACGGTGCGTTTCAGGGAGGGGTGCACACTCGCCCTTTCCTGCAGGATCACCAGCAACACATTGGAAAGAGGTTTTGCTGTTCATGGTCTGCTGCATCCCGCTGCTATTCAGGCCCCGTTCTATTCCGAGTCTCTCCCTTCCTTTGGGGAGAGGAGTCCGAGTGCGCGAGGGCGCTCTGGTTTCTGCAAGCAGATAATATAGCCATGCAATATAAACATGGCAATAATTTCCTTAGGCCCTGTGATCCGTCAGGCATGTTGAGAACAGTTGGCAAAGGTCTGGGGAAGTTCCCAGAGCCTCACAGCAGCTATGGATAAGCTGCCTTTCTGCCTCGCTCAGCGGCGGGATCCACACCCCCGGCCCTGGAGAGGTCCATCCTGTCGGCTTTCCCGGCAGGGTAAACCTCTGCCTTTGAAGTCATGGGCCCGCAGCTTGCGGAGCGACTAATACATCAACATCAGTAATTTACCAAAGGGGGGGGGAGGGAAAGAGAGCTGCAGCATAAATCTCAATCTGGCTTTATTCTTTTAGTTTAGGTTATGTGTCTTTAACGGGAAAATGCTGACAACATGCTTGCTCACAGAAAGCTTTTGAGCCGATGCCAAGAGTTTGCTCAAAACTGGTAAAAAGTCAGAGCTGGGATCTGAGCGCGGCGCAGAATTTTCCTCTGCTCCCTTGCTTTATTTTAATTTTCTGGTAGCTGAGGAGATGTTCAGTGTGCCTGCTGCCTCTTGCTTTGCGGCGTGGGTCAGAGCGTGCCTTTGTCTTTGGGAACGGGCGGTCACTGGTGTCGGACTGGTGGGATCCGCTGGAGTTTGTGTGTTTGCTTTCTCGGTGTCTGTTACTCCTCAGTCTGGCGAGTGCGACTTTAAAACAATATTATTGGGACTGAAATAGTGCAGCCAGGCAACAAGGGGCCTTGTGCCTCTGGGAAGGGCTTCTCCCCTCCGCCGTGAGCAGCTTCCTGAATGGTAACATCTGCAGCCCAACGTGCCTGCAAGGCCCCCGTCCCCTCGCAGGCAGGGCCCGGTCCATGCCATAGTAACCGGTGCAACCAAAGCAACGGCCGCCTCACCTTAAACATCCTCCGGCGTGGCAGAAACCCCTTGGTTTCTGTGCACTCACCTAACGATGGGACGCTGCTGCAGTAATGTTCAGCGTTGGAGCCACGAGGTCCTGGTGGCTAGCACTGGGTCATCGTCAGGGTCTCAAGCCCGATAAATGACAGGGAGTGATTTTTTGATGAGGCTGGTGCCTGGCTAAGGGGAGCTGACCCCGCGCGTTCTCCTCCTCCCTAGCAGTGCCTGCTCTAGCAGAGCGGCCCTGACCGCCCGCGTCCGCGAGCAGCTACGCAGAACGTTGGTAGGGGTCCCCTAGCAGGGGACGCAGCCTGACCCCCGTGTGCTGCAGTGCCTTTTCTCCTGAGCGCCTGCAGAGGGGAGCGCCGTTGGAAGCGTCGGTGGAGGGACCGCTTCTGCTCCCTGCGGGGCCCCGGAAAGTACATCGGTATCTCTGCGTTTGCACATGGTGACTGAAGCGCCTGCGTTACCGTACGAAGTATGAACAGCAGCGTATTGACCTTTGCAAACCTCTCCTAATCGTGAAACACAGAGGGCTCAGAGCCTTGAGTTATCGAGGAGTTTAAAATGATCCTGCCAGAACCTCCTCCCTCCCCAAGCCAGGGGAGGCCCGACAGCGACTGTGCTGTGTTCTGAGACGCTCGTGTCCTCCTTCAGGACTGTATTCCTTGCTTCCTCCCATACCGATTGCCCATCCAGCTTCTACTTCCAGCTACCTCACTTGTATCTAGAAGATGCAACGTGCTCTCTTCCACGGAAGCTGATGGGTCCAGAGTCACGTGTCCAAATCTTGATGCTTGAATTTTAAAAATAAGTATGTTAAAAAAAAATTATATTCCCAACCTCAAAAAAGTTGATCTATATGGAATGACTGGATCCCCACAGCTGTAGCAGTGATAACACCACGCCTTTTATTGCTGCTTGTGCTGCTTCGTGCACGAGTGTTACAGCCACGTTCCCCAAGAGAAGGCAGTAAAAGTTGTTCTTAAACCTCAGGGGCTTTTGTGATCTTCTCACTTGCTATTTATAGCTGATTAAGGCTTAATCATGTGATATAATGATAGTTCCCCCATGCTATATTGATCCCAGTGGGAACGAGGAGCATTCAGCACCTCGCGTGATCAGAGCCTTTACGTCCGTGTCTCGCTGCTCGTTACAGAATATGAGCAGTAAGACTGAGCGTTCCTAGGTTTTCTTATTCAGACTCATTTCGAGCTCCGGCTCAGACTGGAGATTTGCTGAGTAAATAGTCTCAACAATAATCTCAGCCTGATTCCAACTAATTAAATCCTGTACAAACATCCCTCTCTGGGCCAATATAGCGAAAGACAACGAAAACACAGAAAACCAGACATAGCTTTCCTCCAGATTTTGCTCGGCCCTTTAATCCTGTATCTTTTGAAAGATAGTAACGTCCATAAGATGAGGGGTCAGCCTTCCTGCCCTCAGCATCAAGCAGTGGAATTTTTCAATAATGAACAGCTGGGTCACCAGCGACACAAAAGCTGCTGTAATATCCTGTAGGCTTACGGGGCACAACAGAAATCCCAAAGCAAATCACGATGTACACAGAAAGGGACCGTCCTTTTCTATTAAGGAGGCCACTTCAAACCAGTCTCGACACCACCTTTTCTCCAGCTTTTCGGAGGTGAGATTATCCCCTGCGTATATTTAATCACACATTGGGGGGTGGCTTTGATTGCCTTTTTAGAGTCAGAGAAGTTAAAGAACATAGTTTGAAGGCCCTTATTATCGGTGCTCCATCCGCGTGCTCTCAGCCAAGATGTGTTTACAAACAACCGTTGAGATCGGGGAGACCGGTAACGCCGCGCTGGGCCCAGGGCTGGGGTTTGCACTCGTTTGAGAGAAGCGATTGTATGAACCCAGACTCCGAGTAAGCGTGGTGAGAGCTTGCGGGAGGGGGAGGTGGGGGGCGCTGCATTCGTGTTTTAATTTTTATGAAACCCTGTGGAATTCATGGCCTTTACCAGAGAAAGAAAAAGTTACCTTGTAGGGCTTCTCCTAAGTACCCAGTAAAGCAAGAAGTAAACCAGGGTAACATGACCAAAAAATAAATACTATAAAAACTTTTTAATGTATCACAAAAGTCAGTCTGAGATGTATGCGAGAGATGTTGGAGATTCCTGATTAAAAGCAGTTTGTGTCAAGGAAGTTACCACTTGCAACATGTAGAACATCTGACAGTGATTAAATGGAGCTAGCGATTAGATTTTCCTAAAGAAACAATAGTTAAACATATCTCCCCAAGTATGAAACACTTTATGTACTGTATCTGGTACACCTCATTTAAATTGACTTAGATGGAACAGACACACTAAGTCTAACTAGTAGGTTATTAAGAATATAAACCTGGTGCCCAAGAATTTACAATCAGTTATATGGGAGGTATCCTGACTTTCCTCCTTTTCCCAGGGCTTTCATTTACTAAGCATATGCTGTAAAGATGTCACATTTACAGCAAGGGACATGTTTAGGATGTTTCTTACAAACAGTTTTAAGTTACATACCTGTAGCAAATGCATCGTGCTGTGCTTTAACATGCTGCGTAGAAAGTCTGCCCTGGGCTCCAGAAAATACGCATTGAAGGAAGAATGTATGTGCTGGGAAGAACTCATTTGTATTTATTTTTTCAGTTTCCTTATTGGAGCTTGTGAATTTTTGATACAAAAATGACCTGAAGTTGTTTTCTGCAGGGCGATGAGCTTTTTAGCTCTGCTAAACCACTTAGAGGTTGGAGAAATATGGTTTAAATTAAGCATATTGTACTTCTAATTCTGGTGGGTAGCAGAAAAGAAGAGCTTGGAGATTCATCCAGGCCATAGTGTTTGGTAGCTGCAAATAAACCGTGTGCTGTAAGTCACAGCCATTTGAAGGGTACCCTACGAAATACCTTTCCGTTTCTTTTCCTTCCGGATCAAGAGGCGCTCCGAGATGGTCCTTGCGGGGCTGTACGTGCGCTTAGGGCCGTACATCGCAGGGGAGGAAGAGGAGGGTCAGAAGACTTTGAGTTCAGTATTTCAGTCTGCCTTTATTTACGGATTTCCCGATTATTTTGTGAGATGAGAATCTCTGGGGCAATTTGTGGGCAGAATTGCTGAAGTAAGCCACTACAGTGCTGTAAACCCAATCAAAATCAGTGTTCCAGAGTGCAGAAATGATACAAATAGTGTTTGTACCTCCTTTCTGTATGTCACTGTCATGGAAAGGTTTTAGAAATAATTAAGCTTCCAACATCAATGGCAAAGGAGGTTTGCTTTCCAGGCTGGCTTTGAAAGCCCCAACCTATCTCACTCTCTGCGGCGGTACGGGGTCCGGTCGGGAATTGCATTCAGCTCCTCCAGAGCAGAAGAACGCTGAGCGTCGGTGTTTAGTGGGTGGGAAGTCACGTGAGCAGTCTTCTGGGGGGCTGAGAGCTAATTTATGGTTAAGTCCAAACTTCTCTAATTTGCATAATGCCAACTCTAATAAAATATTCATGGATAGCTTATCTTACTTTCAGATAATTTAAGATAGAGAAAAATGAAATTGGAAAATATTGCTTAAAAACTATGAGAGAAAATTTGAAGACGATGTCTTGAGCGCAGGAGATGCATTTTGCTGCTTTTTATTTCATTATCTTTTTCAGACTTACAAAATTGTTTGCTGAGTTACTGCCAGGTGAAAGTCTGCCTTATGCACAAAACTGTCCCGCGCTTGGTCTTTTTAATGGGGATCACAAAACCACTGGAATTTTGAGGGCTGATGTGGGTCAGCTAGAGGATGGGCTTGGAGGATGTGGCACGTATGGTTCATGGGGTGGCAGTAACGGTCGCGCTATAAGAAATGACAGCTTTAAAGGTGGTTGTTTTCTTGCAGTTGGATTCAGTTGAAATGATTGGGGCTTGAAGCCTTGCCAAGAGTTTGCTCTTAACCAAGAGATCGTTACTGCAATTAGGTGATAGTTTTGACCGATACATTCTGCGAAATGTCAAATACTGACGTGTGCGTGGGAGCAAAAGAAACCACAGGGCTAAACGAGGCTTCTGGGCTTGGTGTTCAGCTCCGTGTGCATTTATCCTATTCTATTTCTGCCATTTGGCAGCTGATGACCAAAGTCAGCTCACATAATAAGCAAGAAAAATAGAGGAGCCGCAAGCCCGCGCTCTGTGTAACTGCGGATCAGCGGGAGAAGCGACGCCGGCCCCCGTGGGGCAGCCCCCAGCGCTGCGGCTCCTCCAGCCCTTGCCCAGCCCCGAGCGTGCCCGCGCCCCACGGGCAGCAGCCCCGCTTCCCCAGCCCGGCAGCCCCATGCTGGCGCTGGGTCAGATCAGCACGGCCGGTCGCGGCTGTTACGGCAGGGATCCCAGCCTGCCGGGCTGGGCACCGCAGCGCGCGGGGCGGCAGGAAGAACTGCCGTGAAGAACTGCGGGTACACGTGGAAAAGCCGGGCAAAGGCAAAGAGGGGGTCAGGGCTGCGTTAGAGTCGCAGCGCCTCATGGGGTGCAGCACGGCGAGGAAGGAAAACAGAGGGGACACAAGGGTGGGGTGAGGAAGAGTGGCTGTGGCAGTAAGGAGTTAAAGATCTCTTCTGAACAAACAGCAGCAATTTGACAAGTCACACCTTTAGCTTTGCGCCTGCCTGGGGTGCAGCAGATGATCCTGAAATAAAGGGCAGCAAAGAAACGTCTTCTGTGAGTGGGTGAGGACAGAGGTGCGGGAGCGGGGTGGTCCCTGCTGGCTGCCAGGTGAGTGGGTGAGGACAGAGGAGTGGGAGCGGGAGCGGGGTGGTCCCTGCTGGCTGCCAGGCTCGCACAGCAGCCGGCCCTGGGAGCCGGGGCACCGCTGCGGGGCGCCCGGAGGTTCTGCAGGGTGCTGTGGGCCTGGGAGCTCCCTGTGGCAGAGGTTCTGTGCAGTTACCATCAGAGGGTTCAGAACATGCATTGCAGTTGGGATAACGCGTACACACACGAACACCTCAAAGCTTACAGGTATCTGCAGTCTGCAAAAGCGCACAACGAAGCGCACTATGGATGCGGGTCTCTGAAACCTCCACAGGCAAGGCAATATTTGATGCGATACAAAGGTCTGTCTCTTGTTTCTCCTCCTGAACGGAGCAAAATTTCACTTCCCTATTTATTCCTTCTTCATATTTCTAGGATGAGAGCCTGCCCCTTCCTAATGTGGGGGTGTAGGTCACTGCTGTGTAGGCGCGCGCTCTCTCCCCCTGCAGTTTGTACCGTCGGCTCTCATCGCCCTCGGCAGGGTGCCCCGGAGTGTTCCCCGCAGCATCTCATCTGTGTGGGTGCCCTCTGACGCAGAACAGCAGAACCCATCCCCTTCCTCCTTACATCTCCCTCCCTCCAACAACAGTAAGGGCACCATTTCTTTACAGACAAACAGAACAGCCGCACATCAAGCCTCTGCAGTCTCCCAAAGGGGCAAAACCGAAGGAGAACGCACACCTCCCCGCCGAGCAAACAAACAGAAAAACCCAAAACCAACCCACACGCTTCTTTCCTCTGCTTTGTGGTTTCCCCTTTTTCTCGGTGCAATGTAAACACAGCATGGCAGAAGCGCTCCAGCTTCCACGTACGTGGAGGCTGCGCAACTCGGCGCTGGGGCCACCTTCTTGCTCCAGAGCACGCGTGGGATGCCAGGATGCAGAGCACCATCAGCTGTGCGAGATGCGCTGCTGCGTCCCCGTGTTACGGCAGAAACCACTCTAACTGCTTCGCATCTTTTTGCATGTATAGGTTAATCCTAGTCTTTGCTATAAGATGATTTAAGAACATCAGGAGCAGAGCCTTACCGAGAAGGGCTAAGGCTTTTGTTGAGAGTTACGGATGAGCTTTTACTAATTTTTCATCACTGACAAATGATAGAAAGTGAAGGCAAATGGCTGCCTGCCGTGCACCAGCGTTGGAGTGCAAAGGCACCGACTTGCACTGAGCTGCTTGCATCCTCGTGATACCTTACTGAGGTGCTCCCCTTTCTGTTCTGTGCTTTCCGCCAGCCCAAGAGCTCTGTGTGTGTGTGATGGCTGATGGCATCGTTTGGTAGCTTTCACGGTATTCTTCTAAATTCCGTAGCGTTTGTCAGTCAGGGCTCGTTTGGGAAGGCGCCCTGTTAACCTGTTCATCCTGTATTCGTTCACAAAGGGACATGAACTTTTCTTGACCAGCCCAGGATTTCCTGTGCAGGTGACTATTGCACCCCATCCTGGTATGTCAGCTTCCTTCCAGAGCCTTCTGTTGGGAAAAATGCCAATCCCTGCTGTGCTATTAACTACCAAACCTGCGCAGTCTTTCTCCCAGTTCTGATGGAATTTGGAAATAATAAATGCATGAATACTTTCCAAATGGGATTGCAACTCCAGTGGTTTGGCAGGTCTGCCATGTCCCTAAGATAGGTGTCTCAAAGAGTGTGGAAGAATGGCTGACTGGGTTGGGTTTGGGCATTTTCATGCCAAATTCTTTTGATTGTATCCATTTACTCATGTGAAAGCTATGGATTTTGTTAAAGCTCATAAATTCAGTCAATGGTAAAATTTAGTCATTTGCATTAGCAAACACAGGTTTTCATAGCATGCGACCACGGTACAATGTATTCCCGGCCAAAAGAATCTGCGCTTTTCAGAAAATGCAAACGTCCCTTGGAAATGCTCTGACTTCAAGCAAAGGAAACGCTCAGGGATCTTCAAATCATCAGCCTCACTCGCCCTCGGGCAGGTATCTCCGAGGTGCCAGTAGCTGTTTTCTTGCCCAGCCCCACCTCAGTCCCTCACAAGGTGACACCAGTCTCTTCCCAGGTCCCTGTTTGATCTTCACTGCCTCTTGTGTCTACCTACGCAGGGGTGGCTCTCATACTGGGAATGCTGGGGTCACCCCCACCAGAGATTTATAAGCGTTTCTCTGAGTTTTGTCTCCCTCCCCTGTTGGGCACGGGCGGTGCCAGGGCCAGAACTGCAGATGCCCCAGGTCAGACCCGCACAGGGGCATTAACGGTGCCGCTCTCCAGATGAGAGCAGAGCCGGTGGCAGGGCACAGAGCCCTCGCTGGAGAAGACCGGTGGGGACGGACACAGCCAGCTCAAAGCTGGCCCTGACCTGCCCGTTTCCATGCTGCTGTCAAGTTTCATTTATTTCTCGGTAAGAAACCAGGAGCTGGAGTTGCCGAAGGTGAGGATCTCTCTCGCCTGCTCCCCGCATGCAGCAGCGCCTGACGGCTGCAGCAGGGACGTGCCTGGAAACGGCTCTTCAGAGCCCCCCAGCCCCCTGGGAGACGCCGTCGTCCCCAGGCGGTGGGTGGAACAGTTTTGGTCACCGGCAGCCCCCAGCTGTTGGTGCAGCAGGAGCGAAGCAAAACTGCGAGGACTTTTGGGGTCCTAAAGGCTTCACAGGTGCTGTCTGGATGCGATTAAAAAAGTGCACTGTGAAGGAATAAATTCTGTGCCCGCTTTTGAATAGGCGGATTGGTGTGGACAAGGCTGTGCGATTTGATTTTTGGTGAACCAGATGGGTGCAGGAAGGAGGGTGTGCTGGGCAACTGAGGTCTGTGGCACTCTCGTCCAATTTCTGATCTTGGTCTTTTGCAGATGTGTTTTTCCCAATACCTGAACTCTTAAAAAACCATTAGGATCCAAATGCTGTTCCTTTCATGTAATTGTTATTATTTGGGTTTGGTCACTTCAAATGTGCTTCCAGGCGATCAGAGCGCCCCTTGGCTGGGTCAGCAGAGTTGGTTCTGGGCTGACATTTTGATCTGTTGAGAGTCTAATTTTCAAACAGAAAATCCCCGTGTAGCCTTTTATTATTTCCTTTTTTCTATTGAGCAACCAGTAAGTCCAGCTTCGTTAGGAGACAAAGCACGGTGTGAGTTTTCGACAAGCAATGGCTGGGTATTCTTTATCCAAAAGAAACCGTATTACACTTTGCCGCTGTAAAACACGCTCCTGCCAAGGAGACATTAAACAAAAGCACTCGTTTGGGGGGGAGGGGGGGGGGGGGCTTGAAGCTGCCAGCCGCGATCAGATGACAGATATTTTTGTTAGGAAATAATACCTTTCTCTGATTTCCTGAGAGGTTGAATATAAAGCATAAAACAAGGGACAGTGATGAAATCCAGAAGAATTACCTCTGTGTATTCTGCTGGAAGAGAGCAAACAAGTGCCTCTGTGCCGCCCAGGTACCGCGGGCGCTGTTTGGACAGCTGCGTTGCCCATTGAAAGGCGCTGCTCGATAGCGGCTGGGCGATGATAATGCTGGTTTCATATAAGGTGCATATAAAATTGTACATCTCTATAGAGATAGCTGCCTTAATAAACCCCACGCAGCAGAGAAGTTGGATTTTCTGATGCATACCAACTACTAATGTAAAACACGCTCCAGTGAGAATTCCTTGAAAAACTGCGTTTACTGCTGCAATAATAGGAAAAGGTCACCTTGGATCACATTTGCAAAAGGTCAGGCGCTGGTGGAGGGAACAGCCTGTGCACACAGAGCAAAAGTTGGTCGGTTCATTGTAGTTCCATCTGCAGCCACAGCTGAAAACCCATCAGGATTAGACATGGAAAAAAGTTTCTTCCATTTTGACTGATTCTGTGGTGGGAGACGGATTAGTTCTGTAGTAAGGAACGTCTCTGGGCCTGGTAAAAGCTGTCCAAAAAGGCAGAAGTATTTTTAAATGCACCATTGTGCTGAGCTCCTCTTGCATTTTTGTGTTCTTGAGATGCATTGGGATGAATGCATCTCTCCAGAACGGTCAGGCTAGCGCGGTTTCGTAGAACAGCCGGTTTAATGTGAGATGGCACAAGGTACGTAATGCCAAATGTACGTCTGCACACATGTTCTCCAGCTTGGCATCTGCAGCATAAATCTTGTAGGGAATTGTTATCCTCTGTCTGGTGGGAAGTTTTCTGTATGAAAAGGTTGGAGTTCAGTTATGCTGCAGCGGATTCTGCGTTCGCTGAAGTCAATTCTGCAGGAATTCGAGAAGCGCCTTGCTCAGGAGTAGCTGCTCTCTTCTGCAGCCCCCTGGCGCCCCACCGATAGCTGACCAACCTCAGGCACGAGGATAAAGATCTTGTCCTGAACACCGCCTCTCCAGCTGTCCTCGGCCAGATGTGCTGAAAATTGTGCAAGCTTATTCTCAACGTTGCGGCTTTTTGCTTTATATCAAATATATAAAATATATTCCTGGCAAGGTCCCCGTAATTGGAATGGTCTCAGGAGGAATCAGCGTTTGTCTGTCCAGCAGGCCCAGCAGAGGCAGGGAGGAGAGGGGTTGTGAGACCCGGGATCCCAGCTAAGGAGCTGTAAGTCATCTTCACCACCTCGCAGTCCAGCCCCTCTAGTTCTTGTGTAAATCGGACGTGATCTGCTCCAGGGTAGTTCGGGGAAGTTAATTCAGTTGTGATGGATTTATGTTGTTTTGAACAATTCCGCTGGTGATATTTAGTTGTGACGGGGCACGGTGCAGAGACGCCCAGTGAAGTTTGTAATGCTTGTCCCTGCGCAGAGGGTAAAGGAAGGTCTTCGCCTAACAAATTTATGTTCCGTTATAAGCAAAGCGCACCTTCTTTCTCCAGATTATCTGGTATCAGTTAAGAGACACGAGAAATGCCGCTTGTCTTTGAAAATGAAACGTTAGGACACGTCACAGGCTCCCAGATGCTTCAGTGAAAGAAGGCAGCGTATATTCGCGGCTAGAGTCTGCCCCTGGATGTGGTCACGTTCTGTGCTGGCCCCTAATTCCACCCCTGCGACCCTCGCGGTGTAAGGCGCAATGGGAAGCAGCAGCTGACAGTGGCTGCTGCCGCTCCCAGGACCGGGCAGGGTTTCACTGAGCACCCAGGCGCGTTCGGTGCCGTTTACCGCAGTCTCTGAA
Source organism: Butorides virescens (assembly GCA_017310255.1). NCBI lineage: Eukaryota > Metazoa > Chordata > Aves > Pelecaniformes > Ardeidae > Butorides > Butorides virescens. Next base: position 185,489 of record JADKXX010005260.1, on the reverse strand, counting down.
GGACGCGGAGTGATCGGCGTTCTTGGAAATGAATGGTCTTTTCACGTTGTTGATTTCATTTCTGGGGATGGACGCCGCGCTCCCAAAAGCGAGGGATTAATGGTCCTGGCTGGATGCGAGCAGAGTGCAGCCAGCGCTTCCCACTCCGACGCGTGAACCAGACACTGGAAGTAAAGTGTGGGACTCGGAAGGGGGTTTCCAAATATTTGTCAGAGAGCTACCAGCGAAGCTCAGTGCTATTCCTATTTCTTGGCTGCCAGCAATACCCAGTAAATTTTCCCAGAGAATCGCTGCTGTCCACGACGCGGCTTCCACATTGCTCCTTCCTAACCCCCTTGTTCTGCTCAAGATTTACCTTTGCCTCTGGGGCCGTTCCGTGTTGCTAAGCAAAACAGAGCAGTTGCGTCCCCGGCATGTTTGGGGCGCTGGCTGCTAGGCAGGCACTTCAAACAAGCCTGGAGGGGCTGCAGTGCCGGCCAGGGCCCCTACCTCTGGCATCCACTTTGGTTTTTTGTGCAAAATGCAGCAGGGGCTCCGAGGAGGCATCACCAAGCAGCCAGCGCGGGAGCTAAAGGAGCGAGAGGGGGGCGCTTTGTCTGAGCACCGCAGCGGCCCCGAGGGAGCCGGCAGCTTCAAGCAGAGGCCCCGGGGCTGGGACGCGGGGCTGGGGGCCAGAGCGGACCCCGGGGACCCCGGGGCTGTGGCCCTGCCCGGGCTGTGGGGACCCCGGGGCTGTGGCCCTGCCTGGGCGTCGGGCTGAGCGGGCACCGTCCATCCCCGGCCGCCCTTTGCCGCCAGGAGCAGCTCCAGCGATGCCTGTGCCGGCCTCCCCTCGCCCGCCGCCGCCACGCAGCGCTCCCCGGCTCTGCGCCGCCGGCGGTCGGCAGGCCCAGCCCGCCATGGGAGCCCGTTGCAGGGCATCAAAGGCCGCGTCACCCGTCGGGTCCCCGGGCCCGGGCCCTGCGGACGCTGCCCCACGCGTGCCCAGCGCTGCGGTGGCGCCTACGAGGCGGTGGCGGGCGCGCGACTGCCGCCCCGCAGTCCTGCTGCGCCGAGCTCGTGCCTCGCCGCTCTGTTGGCGGTGGTGGCGGGTATTGACGGAGATGGGTTTCACCATCTCATCTTTACAAGGTGTCTAGATGGAATATTGATGGATTTGGGCCTCCGAGTGACTAATTAGCATGCAGGATTCCTCAAAAGGGTTAACATGGGATCTTTTTAATTGTCAAAAGAGTTTCAGGCTATTAGTGTTGGCATATTCTTCAATAATCTGTTTTATTTTTACCTGCTGGGAGCTTAATTAAAAAACAAAGAGGCTCAATTTAAAGCCCATTACTATGCTAATTTTGTAAGAACTGGGCGGTGATTAAGAAGCTTTAAAAAGAGGAGTTTAGTTTGCTCTAGGGAATGGGTTGGAGGCAGGTTTTATTTCGTTTCATTAGCTGGCTACAATTATTTATAAACTAAATGGAAATGATATTAAAGAGTAATGAAAAAAACAGCATCTATGTATTATTGAACAGCAGAACTTTTTTTAATTTAGCGTCGAAGTGTGCAGAGCCTTTATTACTGCAACTTGCAGTTAACGCAGCTAAATGCAGTTGTTAAATATAAGAGGCTTTTTAAACATGCCCATAAATACGGAGCTGTCTGGTTTGCTGTTCCGATAGATCACTGGAGTAAGTTTATAAAGATATCAACGTGACAATAAAGATGAACCACTGTCCCTTTTAAAAAAGACTTTATGAGCTTTTATGCAGGAAAATTTCTTAACGGAATAAATTGTGAAGACTTAATTTTTCATACAATGCATGCGATGCTGCTGGATCTAACAGCGCCACAAACTTGCGGCTGTCTTTTGCCTGTCAGGCAAGCCCGGCATCGTAGGCGCCGTTCCAGCAGAGCGGGGTGTGCCTGGGAGGAGCGGCCGCGTGGCGCGGACATTCGGAAGCTGAACGCCAGGCAGGTGCCAGCGCCGCGCGGGCTGGAGACGCTTCTGCGGATGCGCTCTGCGGAAGGGTGGGGGGCGCGGCGGCCAAGCCTGGCTCTTGGTTCGGCCAAGCCTGGCTCTTGGTTCGGCCAAGCCTGGCTCTTGGTTCGGCCAAGCCTGGCTCTTGGTTCGGCCAAGCCTGGCTCTTGGTTCGGCCGCGTGAGCTGTGGTGCTGTGGGTGCGGGTATGGCCAGGACCAGGGAGAGGGTTCCAAGCCCAGGCAGCAGTTTTGAACTGAATCCCCAAAAGGAGGGCATCTGTTTGCGGTATCCGTGAGGATGTGGGCAGGGAAACGCGCCCTGTGTCTGCCAGTGGAACTGGTAAAGCTGGTGTGTATCTTCCCAGCCACGGGAGCTGGCTGAGCCTGCGGCTGGAGGAGCCCCATCCCTGGTGGCACCAGGGCCTTCTACAGAAATAACACTTTCCTATAAAACACTGTTCCAGCTCCTGTGGCACGGATGAGACCTGGTTAGCCCGGCCCACCTAGCAGCTAAGGTAACTTAGCGTTTGAGCTCATGCTGAGACAGTCTCTCCATCTTCTAAAGGAGCATGAGCTCCATGACCCGATGAGTTCAGCACCGAGACCCTTTGTACTGCAGCTCATTTTGGGAAAGATCTCTGGCTGTGCCAGGGATGGGAGTGGGAGGGAGCCCGGACCAGCTCTCAGATGTCAGCGTCCACCAGGCAGAGGGTCTGGTGAGGAGGAAAGGTGGCCAGAGGGCCAGCAGCTGAGGCCAGCCCACCCCCCCGGGCTGCCCACGGCGGCTGGCGTTTAACCTCGGCAAGGGTCCGGTCAGGCTGGCTGCGGCACGGAGGTCTAGGCAGGGATGGCCAAGCTTCCCCAGAGTATCAGGGAACGGGGTGGTCGGAGGCAGCGTGAACTTCACACTGTAAGAAATGGGCTTTTTTCCCCCACTTGTGTTTAACTTTGCAACTAAGCAATTGGGGGCCGTCAACAACTGAGCCATTTCACCTTCCAAGCCATGACCATTTCTCTCTTAAATTTACATCTCTGGGGCCAGGATTTGTATGTTTTCTCTGTGTTTAGAAAGTATTCAGTAGGTACTTCTGTTCAAAGAAAGACATTAAAGCGTAATGTGAACAAGCAGGGATATGTAAGAAACCCACCACATCTGTGCGTTCATCTGCTTGAGACCTGGTCCCACTCCGGTGATGGTGGTAACCGGACCAGCCCGCCCCGGGAAACAGAAAAGAGCCGAGCTGTGTGACAAAACCGGGACTATGCTGCTTTCTTCTGACGATTAAGAACCCCTTCCAAGCCCACATCTAAGAGCGACTCTTTTCCAGACGAGATCTGTGAATTGCTTAGGCGCTCTCAGACTCTTGTCCTGAGGTTTGGGCTTTTTGCTGGTACGTATCTGATTACGAGAGGATTTATGGTTGCAGAGAGAGGTTTCATGACAGAGCCGTTGCTGTTGGTTCTCAAACTCATTTTTAATTCAATTTTTGATCTTCTTGCCGTTTCATCTTTAATTCTATAACAACTTCATACTTCTCACACCAGAACGTCTGGTGGGGCATCTCTAACGTAGGTGTTGCAGCCCATAAAGTGATTCTTGATGAAAGAAGTAAGTTACAGAAGGGTGAATACGGGAGTTGGAATTACTTGGGGTGCTCTGTGCGTCTGTGACTTGGGCGTCTGTAGGAAGCAGCAGGACTTCTGCTGCCAAAGGCTTCCGCGTGGCTCCTGAGTTCGCCGTGCGGCGCTCGGGGGCCGTCGAGGCTCTGCCAGACCTCGCCGCGTTGCTTCCACTGTCGCGCCGGGGAGAAAAGCCTCGCGCCGCCAGCCTGCCGTTCCCGTGGGCAAACCAGGGCTGAGCCACAGAGCCGCCCCTTGAGATAAAGGTCATGCAGCAGAACAGCTTCAAATCCGCTTTTGGTTCTAAAGGCAAACCGGGCTGTCCGGGATCCCTGAGGTCTTAAGTGTCCCTTGGCCTTCTTTTGACCCTGCATACACCTTACATTCTTCCTTTAATGATTGACACGCAGCGGGTATGCGCCTTCGGGCTCGCTGAGGGTGTAGCTGCTCCTTCATCAAAGCAACTGTTTACAGCTGGTTTGAGTTGGATGCCAATAAACAGTATTCTTTTTGTCTCAAAATAAAAAGCAGCTTAAGTCCCTAATGATAAGGATTTTGTGCTTTGTAGAGAAAAAATCCAGCTAGGTTGGGAGAGCCGGCCGCTCGGCTCAGCCAGTCAGAGCACTTTATGCTTGCAGCTAAACTGCTTTTATCTCCTCCAGCGGTGGACTGTAGATTCTTATCATGGTGGCAGAAGTGATGAGGGTAACATCTTTAGTTGGAAATCACTGGCAACATGCGGAGAGAGCTTAAGATGTTGTCACACTTTAACTTGGTCCTAATCTGTTCAAAGGCAGTTCATACTTTCTAACTGCGCCAGCAGGTAGTGAGAGGGAGTCAAAGACCGTCCGGGTAAAACAGCTCGCGCTCCTCTTTGTGGAGTTTATGACTTTCATACAGCGGGCACAAAGAGACTGCAGCGGTAACTGTTATTGTCTAAATGAAGAGCTTATGTTCACCCAACCATATTTCATTAACTTGTACACCCAAGCTTCTACATTTCCTGCCGACTTGGTGAGGTGCTGGGAGCAAATCTTGAATATTTGAATGCCTATTGTCAGCGAAACGAGACCAAGAGAAACGCGCGGAGCGGCCGTGCCCCGCACGCGGCCGGCGGGCAGGGACCAGTGTGTGCCGGGGCGAGCGCAGGGCTGCCGGGGCGAGCTGCTCTGGGATCTGCGGGGTGTGCTGGTGTGAGGTCCAAACCAGGAATCCTTTCCCTTCCAAGAGCAAACTGAGGCTCTGCTAACAGCACTTCATCGCCAAAGCTGGGGGCAGTGGAAAATAGATTTAGGCCCGAACTCGCGATGGAGCGAAGCATTTTTAAAGTTGTCTTCCCTGTGAAGGAGGACCCAGTCCTGCCCTGGTGGTGTCAGAGTTCTTCATTTCGCTTACTGGAAGCAAAGCCGGACACGGCTTCTCCTCCTTTATTTATCTTTAGCAGATGATCCTGAGAGCCTCAGAAGCGCTGATGAGCAAACTTCATTCTGTTTCAACAACTATTCTGTTAAAAAAGAAAAAATCTGTTCTGTTAAAAGAAGTGCTGTGTCAACTTTGTAGAAAGGACAGGACAGCCAGGGCAGGATTTGGTTTTCAGCCAGATAGTCAACAAAGCACCTAATTTTTTGAAACATTTACGGAACCCTCAGGAATACCATGGGCTATTTCTGTGCTTTTGTAGAACAATTCCAAGCCATACGAATTTTCGCCCCAAAAGAAAGGCATTCCACACTGGTGTGATGTGGTGGGGATTTTGTACATTTTCACAGGCATCTCTCTTTTCTCTTTCTGTATGCCCGTGTGTTTGCGTGTGTGTGTATAATATATACACATGCACGTAACCAGAAGTTAAGTAGTGTTTTCCAGCTTTGACCTACTTATAAGTTTTCATTTAATTAAAAAAAAAAATTCTGCAAAAGTTAATAAAATGTTTAGACAAACCTCTCAGTCTTGTGAGCTTAAGGGAGTAATCCTCTTTGCATGCCTAATAATGTTGTTGGTGTCTAATGGGATTTCATTTTCACACATGTGGAAGTGTCCTGTGTGATATATGTTCAACTGCTGGAATAACCTAAAATCTGTGCTGATGTTCCAGGCACAGGGAGGGTCTGGGTGTGCTACAGGGCCTTGCTTATTGATGAATCTTTTCCTATGGGTTCAGAGGCTCTCGTTTACCAAAGCCCGAATGCAAACACAGATGCTGATAGCTAAGTCTTTAGGACTCTATCAACCACATTTGGCCTTGCAGAGCTAGGAGATTTTGGTAGTTACATGTGAACCTAAAAATTCAGTTTACAGAGCAACTCTAGCACGCGTCCGTAGCAGAATAACTGGGCGAGTCTGTTCGTTAATTCAAAAAAGATGAATCAGGTGTTTGGAGTCTTCCAAAAAAGCCTGTATTAAGAGAGCTATTTATTTTCCATGGTAATCATAAGTCATTGATGTGACATTAATAAGAGTGACTCCACATTACAGGAATAAATTATCGTTCCTAGACGTTGCGGGACACACCTTGAGTTGTGGGGGTTTGGTTTGGGGGTTTTTAGCGTTCCTTTTCCCTTTTCAGTGGTCGTTTTTACAGAGTTTCTCCCAAAGCTCTGTGCCTCTGGTGCCACTGTTGTGTCTTATCAGAAGAACAAAGTTTGTGGAAGAAGGACAGTAAAGAGAAGCTATGTGAGATGACTGGGGGGAAAATGTCACCCCTTAAAGGTCAGGCGAACAGGGCGTGATTTAGAGCAGAATGTAGCGGGGACTTTTGTAAGGCAAACAGCAACTTTTCATGCTCAGATGGGGATTCTTGGGTTAAATTGCTATCTTTGAGTTCTGAACTTGGAAAGGTATTAAAGTGGAATTAAACCTTTACACAATCCGGCTCTTGTGTCATTCAGGATTTTTTTGGGTTCTCTTTAATTGTACATCACAGCGGGGTTCTGAGTGACTGGTGCTCTAAAGAAATGAGGGGTAGGGTTAAGTCTGCAGCCCACTGCTCTCTGCTAATCCTTCTTGTTCCTTGAAGAAGGATTTACTTTTGCTGCCAGCTTGTGAAAGACTTTCCTCCTCCCGAAGAGATTGTTGTGGCTTTCCTGGGGAGGTGTGGTTGCTATAGCAGGGAGTCACGCCTGGGTATTCTCTCAGACCCTACTGAGAACGGGCCAAAAAAGAGCCGAAGAAGAGTAAAACTGGGGATTAAAAAATGGAACAATGGGAGACAGGAAGATAGGAGTGGGAACAAATGGGAATTACAGCACCAAAAATAATGCAAAGTGACAAAAAGAGGAAATAGAAAAATAATAGCTGACAGTCGGACTGAAAAGAGAAGCACTACAAAAGAACAATTTATTTTCAACAGGCAAAGAAAATAAAAGGGCATCTGGGAAATAAGACACAGGCCTGTGTTGAGGGCTTTTTTGGTTCTCACTGTGCTGCGAACCTGTGTATGCACCAAGTACACCAAACTTTCTCCTTGGCTCCGGCTTTCCACAATCTCTTTATTCAAAACAGAATCTTCTTGGGGTTTAAGCTGTGTGTTTACTTATTTGCTGTTAAACGGTATTTCTGATCATTTCTGCTCCTGGGGACTAAGTGTAGGGTAATTCTGGGCTTTTTACGTAAAATACTGACGTGTAGATCAATACCAGAAGAGAAGCTCCAACTCTGGGCAGGTTCTGTTCTTGAGCGCTTTCCAAAGGGATAACTGCCTCCAGGAAAATGCCAGTGGGCGCTTGGGTTTGCTGCTGCTTACTGGAGACAAATTCTTCAGCTCTTGCCATGGCAATGCCCCGACAGAAGTACCTGGTGCTGCCCGTGCCGGGGCACGGTGCTCAGCCGCCGCGGGAGCAGGGGCTGCGCCTCCCCCCTCGCCCCGCCACAGTCGCGCCCTTACGGTGTTGACCAGCTCAGCTCGGGAGCTTACCTTCGGGATTTTTAGATGCTCTGTTTTGCTCCTAAATCCCCTTGCTCCACAAAGCAAATGCAGCCTAATTTTTCAAAGATGCGAACATTTTCATCTGGGTGAAAGAAGCAGAAATTTTCACTCCGTTTAAAGTTTGTCACGTTACAAATAAAATTTAAAAAGAAGCCAGTCCCACATCTAACAGCAAATCTCTCCGAATGCCTTTCCTGCACCCTACTGCTTTATATATAGGAGAGGCAGAGAGATGTAACAGATGAAACATTTTGTTTATGAAGTGTCTATGTTTTGTTTTATTTCACATGTTTTTGCAATATAGATAACAGATTACACCACAGAGCTTTCATTGCCTGGTGCTATAAAGATACTATAAAGCCTTCCTGGGTATTAATAATAGATTGTGCTGATGAGTTTGGAGAAGCTGGCAATAGACCCCCCGCTGTAAAGACATTAACACCACAGGACTAAGGTATCTTTCCCTTGCAAATCAGTTGCTAAATTGGCTGTGCTGATGGGTTTGGGCACAAGCTCTCCTGCAGCATCAGTGCAGCAGGCACAGGAAGCTATGGTGTTTTATACTGGCAAATAACGTTTCTTCCTCTTAATGTTCTTCGTTGAGAGGCAAGGCCCCGTGTAAATTCTTTCCCTAAGTCATTCTTGCCAGCCGAGAAATAACTTAGAAATATCATTTGAATTGCTTTGACACATGATTATTTTTTTTCTGTAAAAGGGAAGGCCGGGGCAGTGAATCACCAACAGTGCGATGTCCCTGCTTATAGGGCCTTTAGGGTGAATTTTCATATAAAAATTATATTAGAAGAATTTCCCCGTGTTGGCGGCGATGTAGATTCAAAGGCAACTGTAAATCCAGCATGCCACTTAGTGAACAAGAAGGATAAGGCGCTCGCCAGAGTTGTGGGTATTCGGCGCGCTGGAGGCAGGTCCCCGCGGCCCCCTCCCCACGCCGGGCGGGAGCCGTTTCGCCCACTGGAACTCAGTGAGGGTGTACAGGTAGGAAATAAAGATGGGGTTAGTTTAGGAAGTGTAAACAGCCGAATAAAAATCCAGAGGAAGACAAATAAAGAAGCGCTGGTGTTCAGCACTGCGCTCGCGCAGCAGAGTTGCGGCAGGCTCCCCGGCACGCACCGCGCTTTTACAGCACTCCAGCGTCGCTCGAAGCAATACAACGAGCACAACAGCAGAAGCTCGTTTGGCCTTTTTTAAACTAGTAGACAAAAATAACATTATTTCCCAAATGTTTGCACTGCCTAAAAATATAAGTCTCACAAAATCATTGTATTTTGTTAATCCATTAGGCTTCTTAATTGCAGCCCTGGCTTTATCAATTCAATTCGTGCCCTTAACTTTTATAACAGTTTTTATTCTGCAGAACAGATTAGGAGAAAATTGCAGCCATAATCTGTACAGTGCAATTGCCATGCTATAAAGAGGAATGGGAGTAGCTGAGAAGAGCAATTGGATTCCCAAAGGTGGAGCACAGTAGAGCAATATCAGTGACTTTGTAAATGAAAAATTGTTTTAATTCCCTTCTAACAGCAATAATTCGATTCTTCATAAATTTTTCCATCAAAGTGTTGTAAGGAAAAATGCTATAAAACAGAACTGCGTGGCAGTGATGGAAGACGGTTGAACAAAGTGGTCAATTAGGGGATGAAAATTAAGCAAAGAGCAGAATCCATTCTGTCACATTCTGCTTGGAGCGAGAAGCTCCTCTGCGCTTTACATTTTATGTTTTACTTTATAGTTAAGGAAGATGTAACTTTTTGGGTCATTCTGGCCCCACTCGAGCAGGTGACACTAGGGTGGCTGCTGTGACTTCTGTGCGTCTTCATGCATTTTAGTGAGTCCGTTCGCCGGGTCTTTTCCGTTTGTCTCAGCATCACGGTTCCGAGCCCACCAGAGCTTCGGCGTGGTCAGTGAATCCCACGGGCGGGATTTTGCGATGCCTCAGCTGCAGCAGCTGGGGTTGGGTACCGGGTGGCGGGGGAGTCCTGTGCCGGGTGGCCCGAGGACCTCTCGAGAAGGTGACGAGCCGTCACCTATTGCCACGTGGGGGGCTGGCTGTCCCCGTCCATTCCCCTGCCAAATACCCGCCCCGTCAGAGCAGGACGCAGCCGAGACCTGTCCTGGCGCGTCGGGAGGGGGCTGGGGGGGGCTGCTCTGCAGGAAGGTCCCTCTGGAGCGGCTGCGGGGGTCCGGCGGGGCCCTGAGCTCTGCTCGAGAGGGGACGTCAGCGCGGCGCCGTCCACAGATGGCTTTGTTCCTTTGTTGAAACCATGTAAAGAGAGAAAATCAACCCAGGGCAGGAGACTCTGTGGCAGTTGTCGTTTCTGTTGTGGAAGAGGTGAGCGATGGCGGTCCGGCCGGGATGGCCGCGGCGCACAGAGGTACGTGCAGCACCGCTGGCCCTGCCGCTAATGGGAAGCAGAGTCTAAAAATGAACCAAATCCTGCTCCTACTGAGGCAAATGGGACTTTTTCCTCTTATTGCAGTGGGAAGGAAATCAAACAAAGGGTACTATTTTTGTGGATGTGGTTGTGACACAAGCCATCGGTTTGGTACAGCCATCGGTGATGCTGCCTGGCGCCCGCGCTCGGCGGACAGGGCGGTTACGTGAGCTCTGACAACGTCCGTGGTCAAACTCCTGCCAGCTTCAGAGCAAGATTCCACTTAGTGTGGGGTAACATCCGGCCTCTCATTATTTTATCCAAGAGGTTGCCTTTGCATGGCAGTAGAGCACTTCTTGTGAAAGCCGGGGTAGAACGTTCACGGGAAGGAGAAGTAACTCAGTACCAAGACACGCTTCATTTTGAGGGTGAATCCCAGTCCAGGTTGTGAGGCGCAGTCTTGAACGCAAGCGTTCACCAGTAGCTGGTGTTCTCACCACAGCACCTGCAGATAGAGGGTTAATAAATATTTTCTTCAGTTCTCCCTGAAGAAGAAAAAGGTTCCTTTGTTTTAGTTTCTAAGTATCACATTTTTTTCTAGAAACTTTTAATTTTTGCGCATGTTTTATTGCTACTCGGTGAAAGGGAATTAGCTTTCTTTTACTAAGTTTCAGCTATGAAATTGGCTTTAATAAACTATGCAATTATTTCTTCTGCAGGGAAAATATTTAAAATGGATTGTTTCTTTTTTTAGTGTTTCTTTTTTTTCAGATAATGAAATTACAATATTTCTGTTTTGCTTTAGTGCATTTGAGATGTTTTGAATGTTCAGAATTCAGTGTAACCAGGCAACAGTTTTTCTTTTTTATAAGCACCCACGAGCTGTTAAGGCGCTACAAAACTGTTCAAGTCCTGTGCTGGAGAAAACCCAAGCAACCGCGCGCGGTGTTTCCCCCATTCTATGTCACCTAAAGATGGACCTATCAAAATTTCTCCAAAGAACAAGTAACAGATGTCATTCGTTAGTAACTTAACTTCTTCTCCTAAGACAGCTCCATCGTGTGAAATTATAATGTATTTTACTTCAGCTCCAAGGTATCTCGCGCCATACGAGCGCCCAGCGAGCTGGCAGCGGGCGCGGTAGGGACGCCACACACGGGCTGTTGGCAGCCAGCAGCGCGCCAGAGCTGGGGGCTCTGCCTACAGTAGTTACCAAAGCTTGCGACCACCGTCTTTGCATTTATTAAACAGGAGAAGCCAGGTATCTGCTGTGATTTCTTGCCACGCGTAACGTCAGAATAACACAGAAAGGCGAATGATTTAACGCCTCTGATAGCTGGGCACCAGCATCTGTCCTCTTGCATATATCAACCCCAGCTTAATAACTTCCTATTTACTGCTTCACGGCAGAGGTCCAGTAAATAAACCACCTGGCTGATTCAGCCTGGTTTTGTACCTCCGTCCTGTATAACAAACCTCTTGAACCGCACTTAATGTGAACAGCAAATTTCACACTGCACATGGAGATCTCTCAGCGCAGATTAAATTAGTTATAACAAAACAATTAAAATCTATTTGCCCCCAGACAGGAGGAAATGAAGGACCTGGGTGAGCAGCAGAGAGGTAACGGGTGGGTCGTCAGGGCATCGGAAGAGCAAACAGCAGAACCGTGATTCTCAGGAGCGTAGCAGGGTCAAACTCACTGCAAGGGAACCACGCGAGAGCTCATAAATCAGCAGCGCGGCTGAAACGCCAGATGGCTGTGCCCATGCGGGAAGGCACGGTGAGCGTGTAGCTGTGGTTGTTCCTAAGGATTACTGATCCGGCCCGACTTCACAGGGATATCCTAACAAATAAAATCTTTATGACCTCTTCCGCTGGGGAACATTTTCATCTACTGTTTAAAGACGGGGCCACATGTCTCAGCGTGTTCAGTGCCCCCGATATATATGCAAAATTAATTTGTTAAGCTCACCCACTCTTAGCTGGTGAAGATTTTTTGACTAGGTAGTACTGTAAGGTTGCTTCGCAGCGATTATCGCACGCACTCAGATGGACAGACAGGCCTTTGTTCCAAGCTTTAGCTCAGCTGAATCCCCCAAGTGTTCCAGGCATAGAGGCAAACACACTTAAAAACTCCTAAACCTATTGAGTTGTCTTTCAAAATTGTCCAGGCAACAGAATTTATTTATAAAACTCTTGCAATCGTTGATTCAAAACAAGGTTTTCGTGTTCTGCTTTTCTCCTTTGTCCTCTTTGAACAATTTTCTTTGGAATGTTTTCGTTGTGCTTAGGAGTCGGAGATTTCCTGGGGCTTCTCATAAAGGCATTTGATTTCCACTCTCCACATACTTTAACAAGTCCAAGGATTTTGAGGTTTGACATTAACTTAAGAGAGCTGGAGATAATCAGCCATGGGGGTAAAAAGTCAAAGTTATGCAAATTATTTGTGAGATGTATAGAAAGCAAACGAAGTGTTTCTTCAAATGTGGTTGGTGTGGGCCAGAGCCTTTGTCTCGGCACAGAGCATCTGCGTGCCCCCCTTCAAATTTATGGCTTTGGCTGAAACCTGTAAGGGGTGCTCTGTAAAGTATTCCTGCTATCCTACACTTCTCAACAGGTTTACTACCATTCGTTTATAAAATGAACGGTCTAATGAGCAGTGTTTCAGATCACGGATATCAAAGTCTGGTCATTTGTCAAGATTAGTTTCCTGTTGCGAGATTGCCTTGTGCAAAAAAAAAAAGTGCATAACCTTGAGTTACTCTCTGGAAGCTGAAAAAATACCTACAAACGCTTTGTAAGATAGATTTAATGATGATTTCATAATCTCAGAATTAAACCCAGCGCGGCACAGTACGTGTGTGCGCCTTTGTGTGAGCGCCAGTTATCACGCGGAGAGTACCCGAGCACAGAGTATGGAATTCTGTGATGTTGACGACGGCCAGATTAGAGATAGGAACTCCATGCAATATGGTCGGGCCAACTTCATGTTAATTTGAATGAGTTAATGCTACATTGACGACAATGTAATTCGTTATAACCAAAAGGCTGCCTGTGGAAACACTGCTGTGGAAGCGCTGTCCTTCTGGCGATAGCCAATTGCTGGTAAATAGCACAAAATATTTCCCGCTTGTGTGTTGGACGTCTCCTATTTTGAAGAAGGGAAACCCCCAGCCGCTCGGTAAGGCAGCGAAGGTGCCGCTGAGGTGGGCGCGCGCCCCGCGGCCAAGGGCAGGGCGGGTTCTGGTCACGTCCCGCTCAGAAACGGGGGGGGGGGGGGGGGGGGGGCGGCGCCTCCCTACTGAAAATCCCTTGCGACCCGCGCTGCCCGTGCGCTGCCCCCCGCGCGGACCCGCCGCCCTCGCTGGGGCGCCCGGGGGGACACGGGGGGGCGCCCCGCTCGCCCCCCGCTGGGTGGGGAGGTGAGAACATGCCCGCTGCCCGCCCCCGCTGCCCGCCCGCCCCGCGCTGCCCGGCCATTGCCGCCCCGCGCTGCCCGCCCCCGCTGCCCGCCGCGCGCAGGTTCCGCGGCCGGGCGCGGGCCGATGCAGCCGCTCCGCCGGTCTCTCGCGGGGAGAGCGGGGCCCTGGGCCCGGGGCTGTGCCCGCGGGGGGGGCTCGGCGCGGTTCGGCACCGCCGCGCAGCCTCGCGAAGGCTCCGGGCGGCTCCCGGGGCCCCCCCCCCCCCCGGCCCCCCCCCCGGTTCAGCGCTTCGCCCGCCGGCAGCGCGGGTTCCAGACGCGCACGACGCCCGGGGGCTGCGGGGGGCAGCGCCCGCCCCGGTCCCCTCCCGGAGCCCCCCGCTCCGTCGGAACAGCAGCCTCGGACAAAAGGGACAAGCTTAATTAAACTGAGTCAAAGAGGTTTAAGCAGTTAAACAGAAACAACTTTCAAAAGTGCTTAAAATCTGTTTGCTCTTTTTCCCCCTCTGTTTTAATCCTTTCAGATAGGTGATTGTGTATAGGGAAAAATATTTCCTGCTTAGGAATTTGCTAGCTAAGGCGTTGCCGTGTTTTTGTGATATTTACTAGGCAGAACGTAAAATTGCATTTCTCTTTCTGTTAACGTTTGCATCAAACAGAAGAGAAAACCCTGCAGACAAGCCCGACAGACTGCATGAAATAAGAGGGCCCGTTTACGAGCAGTGGCTGTGGTCTTGTGTGGCATCGGTTCTCCTTTAATAGATTTAATTCGTTGTGTACCCAAAAGACAGCCCCTCGGTCCGCCCCGCGTGGCCTGTTCCGCGCGCAGCCGTTATCCCGCGGCCCTGCGAAGGTGCGCCCCGAGCCGGCAGGGTTCACAGTGTAGATCTTGTATTAGATCGAAAGATACGGATGGGGAAAACCTGCAAGTTCTTGGGCACTCAGCCTTTCTTGGGATGCTGTATGCAAATTATTTACATTTTCTTCTCCCTCCTGCCCATTCTGTGGCTCCATCGCTCTGCAGAGGAGCTGGCGACTGCCATTTTGCTGTGCTCGGCTCAGACAAAATGGAGGCTTTGGAGGAATCAGCAACTACCACAGCCCGTGCCTTCCAAATTCAAAGATAATCAAAAGGGGATAATTTTGAGGATGAAAAAAAAAATCAGAGTACCCCATCCTAAGAGGCAGAATCTCCTTTTTTCCTGCGAGCACATGGGTGCAGTTGTGTTAATTCCATTGCCGAAATGTAAATATTAACGCACCTTGCACTTTGATGTATTGCCATAAAAGACACTGAATTCCAAATCACCGAGCCCACTGGGTGATACGGGGACATAACTGCGCTATTCGTCGTTATTTGAAGCAGCCCTCTTCCTAAAAGCTCACTTAGGGAGATTCCCGGTCACCATTAGAAAGGCAAAGTAAAATTTATCTAAATCACTCTATCTTAGAAAATTAAGGATGGATGAAAGAGGGGGTTTGTAAAGGTTTAGTAAGAACCAGTCTGGAGTACGGTGTATGTGCTAGAGCCTGTGATTATAGTGGTAATTCGGCAGATTGTATCACTGCCTATCCCTGCCAAAGGACGGTTCACACCATTTAAATGCACATCCTCCCTCCAGATACAGGTTGTTCTGCAATAACTCAACATCCCAAGAAAAACCGTATTATTTCACTCCTCTCCTTATCAGCTGCACGCGTGCGGCGGCGGCTCCTCAGCAATAGCCCCGAGTTTTCATGCTTGTTCTGTGTTCCTTTATCAGCCTCCTCAGAGACAGCCAGTGCCAGAAGGGGGAAGCCACGAAATTTATCCAGAATAGGGTTTAAGTGCTGAAACCAGAGAGCCGGTATAAAGCAGAGCGTGAATTGGCTCTTCCTCAAAAGGTGAATTAAAATAAATTTGGTGTTGAACAAGCCACCCAGACTCTGAGAGCTCTCTTTGGTTTCTCTTTCTGAAGAGGAACAAAACAGTGAGATGAGGACAGATCTTGGTGGTTTGGGTATCTCTAGAGCAAAGGGACCGAGACGCCTGCATGCCCGTGGTGTTTCCAAGGCTAAGGATGCAAGTCTCCCAGTGCGCACAAGTGTGAGCCGAGCTGATCTGTGGTTAAATTAAAGAATTTGCTGTATTTGAATTCACGCAGTGTATGATCTGACATCCCCTTTGACTTCCCTGCCTCTCTTCCTTACAGGCTGTTTGCTGCCAAGTGCAGCGGCTGCATGGAAAAGATCGCCCCGACAGAATTTGTGATGAGAGCCCTGGAGTGCGTTTACCACTTAAGCTGTTTCTGCTGCTGCGTTTGCGAACGGCAGCTGAGGAAAGGGGACGAATTTGTGCTCAAGGAGGGGCAGTTGCTCTGCAAAAGTGACTATGAAAAAGAGAAGGACTTGTTGAGCTCGGTCAGCCCGGACGACTCAGACTCAGGTGAGCTGCTCCGACTGGAAAAGCCACGCGGGTTTGTGGAGCTTTCTTACAGAGAAGTGTATCCCTGTGCACATCCACTTCATCTACGTGCATGTGCAATCAGCAGGCACGGCTACAATAAATCCCCACCTGCGGTCTGTTCTCCCTAACTCGATCCCTTCCTCACCACGCTGCTTAGCAAAGGGCAAACCCTGTTTGGTTTCATCAGGGTGTTTTTCTGTAAGATCGCAGAGAGTGAAATCAGACCGACTCCAGCCACCATGGCCACGGTCAGGGCGTGCTGGTGGCCACAGGCATCCCTCCCTCCGAGGCCACGGTCAGGGTGTGCTGGTGGCCACAGGCATCCCTCCATCCACTCCACGTGTGCTTCAGGGGATCTTCCACGCGCCCCCTTTCAGCACCAAGCTGGGAAGACGGGCGAAGCAGCGGTGTGATTTTCAAGAGTATTCCCTCTGCTAATCACAACGGGTGACTTTAAGAAAAGCTGGGAGGGCAGCACAGAAGCTCTGGGGAGAGGATGCCGAGGGGGGGCGGCACGTGCGGCGCAGGAAGCCGGGGCAGCTTGGCCAGGCCGCCCGCGTCCCTGCTCCTGTGAAGGCAGTGAGGGGGCTGACACAAAAAGAAAAGTACCGAGCGGCAAAGGGAATGAGGATTTTAGGGGAGCCCATCTCTGGCTGCGGCTGGGCCGGGTGCCGTGCCAGCCCCCCCTGACTTCCACCAGACTTGTCCCTGGCAGCGTCTCTCTGCGTCTGCTGAGGCTCCGGGTTCTGATCCTCTCTGATGCCCACTCGCTGCTTTGTGTCTGAGCCCCATCCCGGTGTCAGCCGGGGGACCACCCAGGAGCGGTCCCACGGGCGGCTCTGCCATGGCTCGTGTGCCGCCTGCAGCACAGAATCGCGACGCGCAAAGTTTGCCTGTGACCGACCCCCGGGAGCGTCCTCCAGGTCCCGCGCCATTCCTGAATGAGTGCAAACCGTTCGGGATCAAGGGGCGACAGGCCTGATACCTCACTGAAATGCACTGCTGCTAATTCGCGGTGTGACCTCTCTTCAGAGGGACCTGGGGGCTGAGCGGAACGGCTGCACGAGTCTGCCCCGCTCGGCCTGGGAGCTGAGGCAGGGGGGTCACCGTGCTGTGCCCAGGGCTTTTGCCTTCTCCTGAAGACGGCAGCGGAGCCCTCGCAGCCGATAGCAGCCGACGGGCGCCTTCCCTGAGTTCCTCTCCGTGATGGAGAGACAGATGCTTCCCTTCCTTCACCCATTTCATGGGGAAGGGCGTGAAAGAGAGTGAGCCAGAGCCGCTGGCTGGCTGTCCGGGGCCGGGAGCGCTGTACTGCACGGGGCAAATAGTTCACACGCTGGATTTGGGGTCTGCAGTCCAGCACCCGGGGTCTCGCAGTGCTGGGCGCTAGCGTTCAGGCTCACGGGCAGTGTCAGGGGAGGCAGAGGGATGGCTCCTTCCACTGGGATGTGCACTCCAGGAGACTGGGAACCTCCCGCTGCCGGTGCGCCCTGGCTGATGCCAAGACTAGAGACAGCATGGGCACAAATTGCTGCCAGCCATCGTAATTGCACGCTTGTTTCCCAAGAAAATGTCTAAGAAAATCAACAATTACCGTTCCATTAAGCGTACAAATGACATGGATGTTTGCCTCTGGTTTATGGGAAAATGTATTATCCCAGTTTAGCTAGGAGCGGCAATTATCCTTAATCTCTAATCCGAGAGCCGTATTCTCCACATTGCTGAAATCCATATTTTCGCGTCAGGAGCGCTGCAAGGCGGAGGTCACTGCTGCCTCGGCAGGACGCGCGGGGCCGGGCCCTTTCTGGAGCAGCGCGTCATTTGTCGCCGTACTGCGTTTGCAGGACCACGAGCGCTCTGCTCTGTAAATCTCACGGCGCAGGGCTGGGGCTGGTGAATTTGCCCGAGGAACGTGAGTTTCCTGTTTGCCCTTCAGCTTGTCATCCTCTCATCGCCAACGTCAGCGTCCTGCTGTCTGCCCGTCTGTCCAGACAGCCCCCCTTCGAAAAGCTGCGTGTGCGGGGCTGTCCCCCCGCCGCAGCGGTGGCCGGGGGTGCCTCCTGCCCTGCCCTCCCCTCCCACCGCGCGGGCGCTGGTGGCTGCTGTTCGCCACCCGGCCGTGCCCGAGGTCTGCTGTGGGTGGGCTCTCCCCTTCCGGGCCAGGCTTGGTGCTGGTGACCAGCAGTCAGCCGCCAAAACAGCCTTGGTTTCAATTTCGTTTCCCCTTGGCACAGGGGCTCCTTTCTTACTCCTGGAGATGCTTTTTCCCCCTCGTTACTCGCTGTTAGCCAAACCCAAACCTGAAAAGCAAGGTGGCAAATGCCGTGGGAGGTTTTCTCCCCCGTTGTCCGACGCGTTGAAGCGCAGATCCCCCAGCTGCCTGCGCGGGAGCCAGCGCTTCCACACCGCCCTGGCTGAGGCCGCATCCTTCTCCGATCGAATGTTGATCCGCCGGACACAGAAGTAACTCTCCAGTGAGCAATATTAATCCTCACAAACCTTTCCTTAGAAATGGCATGCTGGAAAGTTAATAATGGCATGGTTATTAAAATGACAGAACTTCTCTCTAATCATTAGGCAAAAGATGCTTATTAAAGTAAAAGGTGATGAGATTGCTGGGTGCATAATAATCAGGCCCTAAAATGGATTAAAGTCTAATTTGTTAATTCCCTAAATGTAATCTTTGAGTATAAAAATTGCAGCATGTTTCTCCACGTCGAAGCCCCTATAACAGTGTATTAATGTCCTCTGGAAGGAAAATCGGCAGTCTGGTGAAATAAAATGCGCTGAGCGGAGAAGTTGTTTTTCACAACAAAACTGGCGCTTACTCGTCAGCCGTTGCCACTGATTGAGGTTCCCAGCACAGTGGGAACACACGCGGTGCCACCAGGCTGTGGGAGTATTCAGAACTTAACGGTAGGAAACACAAATAATCTGTTTGGTCTACGCAGGCACGTACCTACTTGTACGTGTTTGGCAAGGAAGGGAAATCTGTGTGTGTGCGTGCAGACCCATTGGAACACCCCGAGAAGGGATACTGGTGTTTCCCGAGGGACGCAGAGCTGAGATGGCAAAGGTTATATTCAGCTTCATCTCTAGAGCTTCAAAATACTCAGAGCAGTAACTGGAATCCGCGCTGTATTGAGCTGAACGTTCGAGCTGTTCTCGTGACACCTGCGGCCACGCTGCTTTGCCGCCGTAGCGGCGCGGGCGGCTGTACGCGCCGGCACCAGCGCGCCGGGAGGAGAAGCGGCTCCGCCGTGAAGGGAGGGGCGTCTGCCAGCCGGCGCGGTTACGGCGGGAGGGCGCCCAGGGGACCACGCGAAGCTGGCAGGGCACGACGTCTTCCTGTCCTGATTCCTGGAAATACTGAAGCGTATTCTGAACTTCCATCCCATGCCCTCAGTTAAAAGTGAGAGGCACTTGTATGCTTTTGTGGCGCTTGGTGTAGGCAATGCAGACAGAGCTAAGGTGGCCTCGTCCTGCCTGTAGCTGCTTCAGGCGTTCAGATAAAGACGGGGTGGTAGCGGAACCTGCTGACCGGTTTGGCGGCTGAAGGGGGGGTCTCAAACACACGGTTCTCTTGGTGGAACAAGTACGATTTTGTATCCTGTTTGTCTTTCACCAGTTAAAAGTGATGACGAGGACGGAGACGTTAAGCCCACCAAAGGACAAGTAACCCAAGGGAAAGGAAGTGATGATGGGAAGGACCCAAGAAGACCCAAACGGCCAAGGACAATACTTACTACGCAGCAGAGACGAGCATTCAAAGCGTCCTTTGAGGTGTCTTCCAAGCCCTGTAGGAAGGTAGGTGCTTCATCAGGGAGCCGAAGTCAGCTCTGACAGCGGGCGTGGGCGCGGTAGGGTCAGTCCGCAGCCCCAGGTAGCCCCCCGCCCCTCCCCGGGACAGCAGCCGGTGCCCTGGGGTGACGACAGAAACCAGGGCAGCGTCCGGCGATGCTCAGACTGTGCCTTCAGTCCTTGTGAAACAGCAGCAGCACGAAGGGCAGAGCTTGAACAAACTGCAAAAGTAGGAGGGGTTTTTAGAAGTAATTCTGTACGTGCAGTTTTTATTGCAAGGACAGGCATACTCTGCCTAACATAACGGATCGGCTTTTTTAAAAAAATATTTAACGTGACATCATTAAACATTTCCTCCTGTAGGTCAGAGAAACACTAGCGGCTGAAACAGGACTCAGTGTGCGAGTTGTCCAGGTCTGGTTTCAAAACCAAAGAGCAAAGGTAGGTTGTTGTCGAGCTGCCAAAAGTAAAACCAAGTTGTCCTCCGTGTACGTACCGCAGGCATCCCGGGGGCCGAGCTGTGTGTATTTTGCGTGGGCTGCTGTCTGCAGCCATACAAGAAGGCAGCTTTCAAACATGGGCATGAACTTTGTGTGCTCAAAGCAACAGGAGGTTGGGAGTAAATTCTGCATGCAAATATGAACTGGAAACTGAAATGTTTAAGCTTAGAAAGGAAACCGAACCCAGAGTGGTGCGTGCATGAATACAAAGGGTCTGTATAATTGCTGGGATGTTTGCAGAGAGTGTTGTAAGGAAATAAATTGTTGCATCCAGAGCGGTGAGATTGTTCTGTTCTTCCTCGTTTATTCAGATGAAAAAACTAGCACGAAGGCATCAGCAGCAGCAGGAGCAACAGAACTCGCAGCGACTCGGGCAAGGTAGGGGATTTGTGATGGAGGCAAAACAAGGGGCGGAGAATCCGCAGGGTTTCTGGAAACGCCGTTCTCGCACCGTGCCTTAGGTACGGCCGCACCGGGCACGCGCGGGTCTGTGGGTGGCGGCTGCCAGCCTCCGCGGAAACACACAGGGGGGCTGTGTCCGAGTGCCCCCCCCCGGGCTGTCCCAGGGGTCTCCCACGGGCCCAGACCCTGGCGGTGCTCGCACGGAAGCCGCTGCCTCCTTTCTAGAAGCGTGCGGTCCAGAGGCGCGTTCGCCGGGGGAGATCTGCAGGAGGCTCGCTCTGGGTAGATCCCCCCGTGTGTTTTCTCCTGAAAAAGGGGGCCCATGCTCAGCCCCACTGAGCCCCAGCAGCCGGGCAGGAGCTGCACAGCGGCACCGGGGCTTGTCCCGCTGCTCCGTGGATGCTCCTGCGGTTCTCCAGCTCCCAGGGCCTTGCAGCCCCAAAGCCTCCTCTTTAGGCAGAGCCAGAAAAACTGGTACCAACAAAAGTTAGGGAATAACAGGGCCCTGTCTCGCACAGGGCAGACTTTGGGATGATATGGTCCAGCACCCAGGCGCTCCAGAAATGATAGGGTCAGAAATTCCACCTCTTGCAACTTACTGCTGAGGGCTGTACTCTCAGACAAAGTTTGGAGGGCTCCTCTGAGTGGCAGGACGCGCCTCACCGTGGTGACGCTGCGCCCGGGTTCAGTATTGCCACCGATGCTGCCGTCTGCTGCCTCCTTGTTCCTGAGCCGTGACCGTGCCCTCCTGTTCGCTTTGCAGAAGTGATGTCCAACCGAATGGAGGGGATGATGACGTCTTACACGCCGCTCGCACCGCCACAGCAGCAGATTGTAGCAATGGATCAGAGCAGCTATGGCACAGACCCATTCCAGCAGGGTCTCACCCCTCCTCAAATGCCAGGCGACCACATGAACCCGTATGGTAAGGCACGCACCATTCTGCCACGTCAGAAATGGCAGCGCTCGGGTGCTAGCTCACACACCAAAGGTTCGGTAGGGTGACTTGCTTTTATAATGTTGTTTCTGGGATTTGTACCGGGGAGCTTGTGCCAGCCGGTTTCGTGTGTGTATTTTCACGTTCGCATGAGGGGGTAGAGGAGAGCTCACCGGAGGCTCTGGACACCCTTCGAAGCTCTTTCACAGCATAATTCCGATAAATGATAAACCAAGCCACGTCGCCTCTCCAGCTTCACTTTTTTAAACCACTGTCCAAGACACTGACAAATAAACAGTACCAAATTCTAGCTCCCTCACAAGCTCTTCCTTTTTCTTAGAAGCATTGGAAAAAAAGTGCCTTGAAAAGTGGTCTAATAAAGAGAAGCAATCTGTTCATTCCAGAATGAACGGGCACCCCTCTAAGATCCCTCAGGCTGGATGCATGGATGTGCTAAAGAGCGGTTCTCGAGCCACTCAGAGACGTGTCGCCACAGGACATTTCTCCTGTGTAATTTTATTCTTTGCCCAAAATCAAGGTGATGTTTGCTTTCACGATTGCCTGACCACACACATCACGCGGATAGGTGCGCCAAACGCATCGCCAGCATCAGGTGCCTCATAATTGATTCTGGACAAGTGCAGTGCAGCCATTAAATAAAATTTAAGAGGATTTCTCAGACTGCGATGATTGCCCCTGCTGCAGCCCAGGAGGGCGCGTTACGGCAGGCTCGTTGCCGCTGGCCGGGAGCTCGGGGAAGCAGAGGTCCGCGTGCCTGTCGCTGTCCTGAGCGCGGCATGCACGGCCCAGCAAGAACCCGGCTTCGGGTCCGTGTCGTCGCTTTTCCCGCTGCGACACGCCCGCGGTGCGCACCAGGCAATTGGGTAAATCCTGTGAGGAGCGGAGGGCGCCTGAGGCACCCGTGGGCGTTGGACGGCTTGGGATCGTGTTGCTGACGGTCTGCTTGGCTTTCCGAGCAACGCTCCCGGGAGGCAGGTTCCGTGCTGCGGGGCCGGCGCCGGGGGCAGCACAAAGCCGTCCCAAATGAGCACATGAGGAAGAGGAGCTGGACTGACGCTTCCTTCGTGCTCTCAGGACTGCAGCTGAGCTCTTTCTGGTACCCTAAGAGTTGAAGTAAGCTGAAGTCCCAGCTGCTAAGGGAAAGAAAAGGTGCTGTTCCAAAACAGCCCAAAACAGAGTGGAATTTTCTGAAATGAAAGCATGTTTGCAGCTGCAGCTCACCTGAGGCCAGGGAAGCTGGGTCTCCTCCTGGCTCCCGTCGCATTCGTGGGTCTGCCTTTTACCTCGTGTGTAGATGAAGACCATTCACTGGTTTTGGCTCTCAGGCCGCTTTTCCCTGTTGCGGGCACTCGAGGTCTGGTCCCACCTCCCTCGGTGGTCCCGGTGCCCCCGCGAATGCTGGATCCCAGCTCGTGGGGAGCCGGGCGCCTGCTCCTCCCCGGCACCGCTGGCTCCCGTCGTCAGCCAAGACTCTTTGGTGCCGCTGGCTGAAGCATAAATTAAAGGCTGGCCGCTCCGGGTGGCACTGCTGCCAGCGGCACGCCGGCCGGTTGCTGGCCTTCCTCTCCGTGGGTCAGACCCCTAGAGCGAAACGACGCTCGCGTGTGAAAACAAAAGCAGGAGCGTTGCCCTTTGCTGCAGCGCGTGAGCGTCCGTGTGTGCTGTGTCCCCTGGCTGCACAGAGCCCAGCTTAACGTCTGCGTTTCATTTGCAGGGAACGACTCCATTTTTCATGATATCGACAGTGATACCTCTTTAACTAGCTTGAGCGACTGTTTTCTTGCCTCTTCCGAAGTTAACTCCATGCAGGCTAGAGTAGGAAACCCCATTGACAGGCTGTACTCTATGCAGAGCTCCTATTTCGCCTCATGAAAATAAAGGAAAACGAGCAGCCGGCGTGTATTTAGCCAGTGACTTTTTCCAGTGCAGACTCTACAGCCATATGTTGCCCAGCTCTTCCTCCACAGTGACTCCTGCTGCCTCTGGACTGCAAAGAGCATTTTTAGGAAGACTGTACCCGTGTGCATATATGTGTATGTATGTGTACATATATTAATACCTACCTGCATACATACATATATATGTGTAAAGAAAACGCACCCACCGGTCCCATACCCTTGATTCCCAGCTTGCGCCAGACCACGAGACAAGCACGGAAGGAACAGAAGACCCTGCTCGTCAGCGGCCTTTGGTTTGGTTTGAGCTCGTCGCTGTAAAGGAAATGGATTTTGCCGAAAGATAGACCTTTTCCTCCTTTCTCTCTTCCTTTCTTTTGGATGTTTAAACTTTTTTTTTTTTTTTTTAAAGCCACTGGTACTGACATCCGTCGACCATATGACAAATAAATCAAAGAAACTGGAGATTCCTCCCTTTTCTTACTGCATGATTCATACTATGTTGTGGATAAATTGCCATTTGAACTGTGAGAAGTTAATGTAAATGTGACGTTCAACATTTGTTTCCTTTCTACACTTTTTCTGCATAACCTAGATCTGCTCATTAGTTTATAGCCCTTATGCACATGATGCTGAGGAAGCTGGTTAACAGCAACGTTTGTGGAGAAGGCCAGCGATTCCATGGTACGAACGGTCTGTGAGCCTGGGGAGGAGACGTGTGTTAGGGACAGAGGCGTTTAGGCGAGTATTGATCGCCAGTAATTAAAACTAAAGGTGCTTATAAGACAGAGCTTTATTTAAATTTTTTTGAAGTGTGAGGATAAAACATTTACATTTGTTTGTAAGTACTGCAGTGCCAAATTTCAAGTCTAGACCATGATTGGCAAACATGTGTTGTTCATTCTGTTCTGTTTATTTATGTTTTGCATGAGGCATAAGCGTGCTGTGCTCCACTGTCCATCTGGAATAATTAAGCACTCCTTTAGTTAATTAGCTCGCCTCAGCAAGGGTCTATGATGCACGGTTCTAGCTTGAGCCATCAGAAGTCCTGAAGTGTGCATCAACTAGGGGAAAACATAAAGTATGGAGGAGATCACCACGGGGGGTTTAGCTGTGTTGAGCTGGCGTCCGACGCGCGTCCGGCAGGGTCCTCGCTGGCGCGACTCCTGTTTTTACGGGAAATGCTCCGACTGGCCCGGTGGTGCGAGGCTGAGAAGAACCAGTACACAGACTGAAGGGGATGTCCCAGCTGAGGTCTGAATGTCTCAGATGCTGAAGTTTGAGCGTATGTCATATAGGTTTTCGTAGGGCATAAAATATCATAAATAATAATAGTATAGTTATAAATACTGCCTGGTGATAATTATAATGTGGAGAGGCAGACAAGTACGGTCATGGCTCTTAGTGGAGAAAACTTCATGGGGAAAATTTGCCAGGGTAATATCAGTAATTATAGGGTGTGTTCAAAATAGAGCTCATGGGGAAAGATTGGCAGGATAGGCAGCTTCTTAAATAAATACCTTTAATATATTGACCATAATAGTCGAAAACAAGTCCAAAGCGCTGGTTAATCCGACTCCTCTCGGCTGAGGACGGGTACCAGGCCAGCACTGCCGGGGGGGGCTCGGTACCTTCTGCTCTCCGGGGCACCCGGCGTGGGGGGCAGAGTGGGGCCCCCGCCGCCTCGCAACCCGGGGAGCAGAGCAGAGCAGCCCCCCCGAGCGCCCGGGGAGCAGAGCAGAGCAGCCCCGGGGAGCAGAGCAGCCCCCCCCGAGTGCCTGCGGCTCTGCTGGGGAGCCCCGCGGGCGGCTGCCCACCCCTTGGCCGATGGAGAAGGCTCCTCCTGGTGTCCCGGAGGGGTGGGTGGCAAGGATCAGATGGTGGGTCCAGGGGAGAAAATAAGGTCACGTTCCTTCTCAGCGTGGAAATGTGGACCAAGCGTGTTAGAAGTTTCTTGAGAAAGCAAGGTTTGAGCTGCACGATAAGCGCACGCGTTTTCACTGGGTGGAGGCGCGGAAGGCACGGGGGGGGGCTGCGCAGGCCCAAGCAAACCCTCCCCGCTGCTGCGCGGCGGCAGACCCTCGGCGAGCGAAGGGACCGACGTCTCCGGGAGGATGCCGGGGTGGCGCTCCCCTCCCTGCGGGGTCCCATCTCCGCCCTCCGCGGTGGCAGCCCAAACTGCCGCTGCCGTGCCCGGTGGGATGGGTCCATCGCGCCCGCCTGCCTTTGCTAGTGACCAGTCTCGCTTTCTGCCAGGGATGTGGATTTTCAGTTGAAGGTTGTGAGCCCCTGGATATGTTTTGAAATTGGAAGAATTTTCTTTTCTTATGCATCCCCTTCAATTATTTTTCCCTTTCCTTGTATTGCAAAATAAATAGCAACTTATTTTCTCTCTGCATGATAACAAACATCTATAAAGAACTCAGGTGATCCTCACTGCTTGCAGGGCAGAAGGCAAGCAGGTTTCATATGGCACATTATAAACATTTGCCACCACGGATCTCAGTGGATTCATCACGTTTTCCTCCCCACCCTTCTGCTCCGCTACTGTAGAGCCACAGAAAAGCATCTTCACCACCTCGCGCACGCTGGGCTTATAGACCGCACACAGGCACAACCTCACTCATCCCCTATTACGGGCAGGATCCTAAAGGCATTTTTAGTGTTTACAGGGGCTTACACGAGAACTGTAACGTGACCTACAGCTTGGAGAACTGCCTTGTCCCAACTCTACCTCTGCTTCTGGGCTGGATGTTGACAACCCAATCCATTTCCAAGGACAAAACCAGATATAAAATCATTTTATAGCTGATGCAACCATAATCTTGTGCTGATTTTTTGGGTGACTGCCACTTTTTTTTCCTTTTTTCTTTTCGTTGCTTGTACATACCAGCGCCTCTTCCCTCGCTGTGCTGTATGGTGATGCCTTAGCTGTTTGTCCCCCCGTATTCTGCCACCTCTGGTGCCACGTGCACGTCACAGTCAGGCCCTCAGGGGTGCGTGACGCTTCCCATGCCACCATGGGTTGCTGCTGGGCAAGGGAAGGAATGCATAGCCAATGATTTCCCGTGGCCCTGCTATATCTGGCAAAGGCCAAAGTTCATTAAAGCAAAATAAATGTCACTTTTTTTTGTGGAATGAATTACCCTACCGGAGCGTGATCATTGTGGTTTTAACCTGGGACCCGCAGTAACAGATTATACAGCAACCTCTGACCTTTTGGATTTCTGCTTTACTCTGCTATTGTCAAGGGAATGGCACCGATCAGGTGAAAGTAAAATGTTTAATGGGCCATATCACAGTAATATCTTACACTGACTCAAATTGATAAACTCTTGCCAAAAATCCTTAGCAGCTGGCACTTCCACGGAAACCGCAAACAGTGATTGCACATGTGGGAGCGGGAAGGCTAGAGGTCAGGACAGCCGCTTATTACATGCACCTTACAGTCATCATTTTCCCTAGGAAATTAACCCCTCTCTCATACAAACGCATCAAGTGAGCTCTTCACGGTGCTTCAGTCACGTTGGTTTGGCTAAGCAAGGCGTACGTGCTGAGCTACAGTGGTGACAAGATGCAATTAAGTACAAGATGATTGATTGGGTTTCAGTGCTTGCTCAATAATGTCTAAAAAAGCCGGTGCTGAGCCCCGAGTGACTACGCGAGGCAGCGGCTGCCGCCGAGGGCCGCGCTGCGCGGTCACCGCTCTGTGACGGCGGCACTGGGAGATTTCCCGGCGTTCAGAAAGGGCTGCGGAGCGGCCCTGGCTCCGCTGCCGGGCTCTGGGCTGGGTGGCAGCGCGGCTGGCTGTGGGGGACGGTGCCACCGTGCCCCCTGGCCTCAGCCCCCTTTACGCAGCACTGTGGATCAAACCCTGCAGCAGCAGCGGCGAGGGGCTGGTGCCAAACGTCTTCCACAGTCGCGACATGGAAGGCGGTTGGGCTGCTGTGAGTAAAATGCAGTGGCTGCAGTCACAAAGGTTGGACGCCGTCCTAGGCGTTTGGATCTCCCTTTCTTCTTTAAACCCTGCCATCAAACCCATGCAGAGCCCTTGGCTCAGTTGCTGCTAACCGTGCCTGCGATGTGCCTCACGTCAGCCTCACGACGGCGTCTGAGGGGGTTTCAGACCCACCCTGCACAAGTCGGATGGGTTTTACCGGGTCCTTTGAAGGGGTCCTTGCCGCGCCGTCAGCAGCAACTCGGCCGCCTCGCGGCGCCACCCTTGCGTGGGGAAGGTCCGTCATGCCGGCAAACCTTCCGGGGCGATGTGAACCCACTTACCTCTTCCTACTGTGCTCAGGACTCCCTTCCAGTTTCCCTAAGGATCAGAAGTCTGTCCCAAGCCACCGCCCCAGGGAACCTGGCGCCGTGATGCTGCTAGGGATGCTGCAAGCCGGGGTTTGCGAGAGCGCCTCTTTGAACCGTGTCCTAACAACTCTGGCTGTCCCCAAAAGTCACTAGACAGGACCAGCAGAACCCAGGAGGGGGGAAGGGGTCTTACGAGCCTGGTCACAGCAGCGCAGGGACGGGGGGGGGGCTACTGAAGCACAGCAAAGCCATGGCAGCTGGAGCCACAGTACCCAAAGTCCTCAGGACAGGGCTTTACACAACCCCGTGCCAAACGGCGCCACGCGGTTCTGAAGAGCGGCCGCTCCCCGCGCCTGCGTCTCAGCCCCCGGCCCCGGGGCAGCCGAGGCTGCACCCACAGCAGCGTGGCCGGGGCCCCGGCGCCTGCCCGCTCGGGTCGGGGCGTTCTTGGGCGCTTGCTTGCCTCGTGGCCGGTACCTGAACCCTTTTGGCTCTGGTGGAATCGAAGCGCGGTCTTGCTCGCGTGAGGCCTGGCTGAGTAAAGTGACACCCATTTGCCCCCCCCCCCCCCCCCCACCCCGCCGGGCCCCCCCCCTGCACCCCCCGCTTCTGCTCAGCAGTGGCTGTGAAGGGACTGCCAGATACTTTGCATTGGGAACTCTGTTTTTAAGTGAACACCCTATTTTTTAGCTGTGTATGGCTGTATTACTTGTATATTTATATATTCTGTATTTATGTTATCGAAATGTAGTATTTTGTAGCTGTCTGTTACAATTTGTTTAACTTGTAAAAATACGACTGTGCTCTCTCATACTGCCCCAGCTGCCGCTCACCGTAGATGCTCTGCTTCCTCCCCCGTGTTGGTAACAAACCACCATAATGTATGTAGATTGGATTTTTTTTTTAATTTAATTACTTGTCATTGTTAAATTATTTATTAGTGTTTTTAAATTTCATTTCACTGCATTTTTTTTCCTGCCACCATTGCCTGGCAGCTAAGATACACCAGTTTCTCATACATTATGCTCCTTCCCACGTGCACGTGTGTGCACACACACGAAACAGAACCAGGAGAGAAAAAAAAAAAAAAAAAAAAAAAAGAGAGATTACACTTCAGTATATTTGTAAATAAAAGGAACCTGTAAACAAAGTGGGGTTTTCCTTCAGTGTGCAGTTCTTTCTTTGCCTTTGCAAACTGAAAGCGGTTGCTGTATACGGGGGCGCCAGCGCGGTTCCCTCGGGCAGGAGATGGGGGGGCTGTGACCCCGAAGCACGGTGCCCACCGCCCCAGCGGGGTGCAGCAGCCCGGGCTGCCCGGGGGGGTGCCCACCCTTCCTCCGAGGGGGCACAGCAAGGGCAGGCTCTCCCTTCGCACGGGTCTTTGGCCTCTGCGGGGCGCGAGCGCCGCTGGGGATGGTCCTTTACGCATCGTCACGGCCCTTGGCCAGCTCTGCATGGGCCAGTTCAAGACAGGAGACGTTTGTAGACATTAAAGATGGTGCAACCAGACCAGCCGCTCAGAGGGACCCGCCAGGACCAAGATGGGGGGGGGGGGGGGGGGGGGGGTTTGTGGGGGGGGGGGGGGGGGGAAAAAAAGAAGCCTAGGGTGGAAGGGACGGCAAGGAGAAGGCTTACTCTGAAGCACGTGGCTATGGCTTGGCCACAGCAGGAAGCCCGGTAGCATTTTGGGCACGCCTGGGGCCATGCACCACGCCTCTGCCACTCAGCGGCGAGCGGGGCAGCGTCTGTCCGCCGCAGCACGCAGCGTGCACCGCCCGCGCCGCGCTCGCCCTCTGCCTCGTCCCTTGCGTAGCAGAGGTCGGGAGGACGAGCGGTGTTTCAGCTGGTGCGCGACCTTTTCCAGGGGAAGATTTCCGTCCTCATTGCCACCGTCTGCCGTGGCGGCGTCCAAGGTGTCCGAGAGCCAGCGACGCTTGCGGAGGCGAGGGCCGTTTGCGGCCGCTGACAGCCGTGCTCTGGGTGCAGCCCCCGACGTTGCCGCTGTTTGCCCCCGACGGCCACAGCCAGAGGTGGGATCCTCACCGGGGGCGACGTGGCCCGGTCCTGCGGGCGCAGTTTTGTTGTAGGTCAAGTTAGACGCCGTTAACAGGCTGCCCTGAAAGTTTGCCATTAAAACTGTTTTTAAGCTGAGCATTATGGTTGCCAGCTAAAAGCTGTTTTTCACCTCCAGAAAGCATAGCCTTCGCTTTCCAGAGAAAATTTTGATTCTTTTATAGAGATAAAATGTCTCCAATGGAAAATTCTGACCAAAACCTGCTAGGTTTTAACAGACACTGTGAGAAAAGAACATTTTTCTGAAAGAGATACTCTTCGGAGGGAAGCAAAGCAGAGCAAATGCAGGTGTGGAAAGTGAAGCCGCTCCAGAACTAGGCAGCCAGAAAAGCGGGGCCAAAGCTTTTAACCACTTTTTCTCTGCTTAAGTGACAGAGAAGTGGCCACGTGGTTATTATTTTATTATCTTAACCAATGCCATTTATCCTTAAGTGAAAAGCCAGCGGTACTGCTGCCTTGGAGGAGCGGCAGCAGCAGGGGGGCGCGGAGCTGCGGGGAGAGCCCGGCCGGGCGGGCTGGCTGGGTGTGGGGACAGGGAGCCAACCCAAACAGCCCGCCTTGGCAAGGAGCGGGGCTGCGCCGCTGGCCCCGCCGCAGAGCATTCCCACTGGAAAACGGAGCGCAAGTCTCCTTGGTGTCTGGGCTCAGAAAGTCCTCGCCGCGGCCACTTGCTTCTGTACAGGCAGGGACCAAGCTGGCGTTACCACCCTGGCCCAGGACCGTGTCCCTGCAGGTCCCCGAGCGCGGCCGGCAGGTCTGCACCATCCCGGGGGGGTCGCCAGGGCGGGCGGCGGGAGTGCAGCAGCAGCCCCGGGGAGTCAGCTCCGTTGTCCGGAGGGGTACGTGGTGTTTGGGCACGCCTCGGAGATTGTCCTCTCCTCGCGCGCTGCGGGACAGGCTCCGGCTGAAGCTGCACTTGGGGTTGCCAGCGACCCAACCACAGCAGATCTGTCGGGAGTGAGAAGCAGGGCCCTGCACCGGAGCTGGGATGGTGGATCCTGCGTCGGAGCTGGGATGGTGGATCCTGCGCCGGAGCTGGGATGGTGGATCCTGCGCCGGAGCTGGGATGGTGGATCCTGTGCTGGAGCTGGGATGGTGGATCCTGCGCTGGAGCTGGGATGGTGGGTCCCGTGCCAGAGCTGGGATGGCAGGTCCCATGCTGGAGGTGGGATGGTGGGTCCCATGCTGGAGCTGGGATGGTGGGTCCCGTGCCGGAGCTGGGATGGTGGGTCCCGTGCCGGAGCTGGGATGGTGGGTCCCGTGCTGGAGCTGGGATGGTGGGTCCCGTGCTGGAGCTGGGATGGTGGGTCCTGTGCTGGAGCTGGGATGGCGGGTCCTGTGCTGGAGCTGGGATGGCGGGTCCTACACCGGATCTGGGACGGTGTGTCCGCCTGTCTGGCCAGGCGCGTGCTGCGGGCAGGACGGCCAGCCCAGGCGCTTGCCGGGCGCTGTCGGTGGGGCACAGACCGGCACAGGCGGCTGCCGGGCCCTGGGGCAAGCCCGGAGCGTCTGCTGTGCCCGCACCGCCGCCAGCACTGCCCCGGCACGGGCCCGTGGGGCAGAAGCCCTGGCAAAAGACGGCGTGGCGGCTCCAGAGGGATCTAACAGGATCTTTCCATGGAGCAAAACGCGTGCAAGGGGAGCCACATGCTAAAACAGACTGATGTGTGCGAGTATTGCCCATGGATTATAAAGTATTCATCTAGTAATGGCGAATTTGAGACCAATATAAAATGACAGATACACGCTGGTGTCTCCTGGGCCATGTAAACATGAACATGAACTTCAGCTGAGGTTTGATCCGGTCACAGCTGATTACTCATTGCCATTCCCCAGGCCCAGAGACACTACGGTTCTTTTCTATGCCGCAGGCATAAAGTCACAATTTCTATTTTTTTAATAAAAAATCAAAACATACAGTTTTACAGCTAAGCTGCTGTCACCAGAAGGGGCAGCCCCGTTTCCATCCCCACACCGTTCCAGCGTGTCCTTTGCAGCCCTTGTGCAGCAGGGTGCGTTCATCTGGCTTGAAAAACAGTCCCTTAAGGACCAAAATGAGTTTTTTCCCCCCGGAACAGCTGCTTGATCCGGCTTGTGCTATAAGCACAGGGCTGCAAGAGGCAGTGAGAGAAAGGGAACGCACCGGGGAACTGGGGCTGGCCTGAAGGAACCCCAGCGCCCTTTCCCACGGCAAACCACGGTCTCACCGGCAGGGACGTGGTGCGCCCCGGGGGGAGGACGCCAGGGAACCGCCCGGTCCCTCCCGCGGCACGCTGCGCGGCACGCAGGCGCCAGCGCGCAGGGCACAGTACTTGGAGAGGCAGTAGCTCAACGACATCGTAATAATAAAAAGCGGTCGTGTTTAAAACTTCTTTTCACCATTTCGTCCCCAAGGATACGCACGCCACTGCTGAGCACGAAGCTCCCTGCCAAAACTCTCTCCAAGGTAAGGGAGGACACAGCCCCGCGGCTGGCCCCAAGGCCTGGTCCATAAAGCAGCTCGGGC
The DNA here is from genome assembly GCA_017310255.1 of Butorides virescens. Classification (NCBI taxonomy): domain Eukaryota; kingdom Metazoa; phylum Chordata; class Aves; order Pelecaniformes; family Ardeidae; genus Butorides; species Butorides virescens. Next base: position 153,268 of record JADKXX010005260.1, on the reverse strand, counting down.
CCCGGCCGGCACCGGCTTTCCCTTTTGCTGTCCACCACAGTGGCCACCCTGTACCCCTCCTGCTTGTTGTTGGTGGAATGTCACCAAGAAAAAATGAATTGCCATTAGCAATTGGTTTCACCTAAGTCAGCGTTAGCTGCTCAAATATTCATGCTCTGCGTGCATCTAATATTTATGAAGGAAGAATTACTGAGTTGCCCGTAGCCATTCCTGAGCCTCCCAAAAAAGATCGGTGAAGGGGATCAGCAAAAAAAGAAAAAAAAAAAAAAAAAGAGATGATTAATACATTTGGGGCTTGGTGTTCCGCATTGTTTGTGCCGTGCTTCACTTTGGTGTCAGCGAGACAGAATGAAGACTGATTTATACGCCACAGCTGTAGCAAACAAAAGAAGAAGCGACCGGGGAAATGGCTAGAGGTAAAAATGCCGGTGCAAAGGGCTAAAGGCCTGCACCTGGGTACTGCTTCCCATGCAGCCTAACCCCCCCTCCGAGCACCTTGTGAAATCAGATTATCTGCTGGACACAGGAGTTCAAACAGCCCTTCAAAAGATTTGTCTTAATAATTGCTGCCTTATCTTAACTTCTGTTTTTTTATCAGCCAAACTGCTGCTGGGAGGCAGATCCTGGGGATAAGGTGCTGTCACTCTTAATTATTATTACCTCTTATAATGAAAACACATTTGTTCATCCTTCTGTGCACTTGGAAATGGTGTAACTAATGAACACCCAGTGTTTTATCAATATTTTCAGTAACATAAGAGAAACGTTATGAGTATGGCCCCGCTGTATACAATGCTTCTACCTTAAATGCTATTAAATAAATAGCATACTTGCTTCTCATTTATTCATATTCAAATATAAACCAATTACCGAGGAAGAACGAAACACATTTTTACATTCTCAGAAAACCATTCTTTCCTGAAAACCGAATTTTGCAGTTAAGGTGCTGTGGGGCTATTTTCCATCACGGGAGGAACACAGTGATTAACACTAGAACCAGCAGGTACATTTGAAATGAGAGATGCTAGAGAATGCCAGTTCTTTGTTTACTTATGAGGGGAAAACAAAACAATTCTCTCCGAAAGCCCACTAATGAATTTGGCCGGTAGTGTTTACCAAAGCAACAGCCACCGCTTGCAGTCTCAAACTGGTTTGTCTCACGCTTTGCGAACTGAACACGCATCACTCAGAGGAAGCGAAGGCACGCTGTCAGCTGCGCCTTGAAGTCAGGGCTGACCCGCACCCATCCATCTCCTCGGCCCGCAGGTCCCCCCCGTTACCATTTCCTGCATAAACACTCACCCTCAGCTTGGAGCATCAGGACTAGGACAGCCTCAGCACGGTTCTTCCTGAAAATCCTGTTACAGCTCTTCTGCTGCTCCAGTTCAGTGTTCCAGACATTGTTTTGGGAACTATGAAGAGACAGAGGTGACAGAATGACGTTGAGGAGCCAGGTAATGGTAATGGCCGGAAGACCTGGAGGCACAAGGAAGGTGATGGCGACCAGGACGATGGAGAGCTAAAGTTCTGTCCCTCACGCAGTGAGGATGCCTCCCGGTCCTCTGCGATGGGACCGAGCGAGAGCGGCTTCAGGGACCTCGTGTTGCCGCCTCCCCGCAGTCAGAAACGCACATTAACGTCGTGCGATCGCTGAAGAAACCACGCACGAAGTCTGCTCACCCCTTTCTGCACCCAGCGAGGTCTCGGTGCAGCGGCCGCGTTCCTTCAGGCTCCCCGGCAGCGGCTGCTCTGGGCAAAAGCAGGGGGTGGAGGGGAGCCTGGGCAGCTGCCCACAGCAGGCAGGGCCGGGGCACGAGGAGGAGGATGGAGCTTGCACCTCTCGCAGGACCAGGGCAGGAGGAGGACGGAGCTTGCACCTCTCTCAGGATCTGTGCTGCCTCCTCCCCTCAGGTGATGGGGTCCAGGGGCACGTGCAGGACCCCTGTGGGAGCTGGGATGAGGACGAGGAGGGTGATGGAGAAAGGCCCTGCGGAGGAGCAGACTCCACGCCGCATTGGTGTCTTTGGGGCGTGCCTTGGGAAGAGCACCCTGGCTCCAGCCAGACACTGACCCTTTTAGCCATGAACTTCCCGACCCAGCCCTGGGGACAAGCCCTGCTCTCCAGGCGGGACAGGGACCTCTCCCCAGGCGCAGCGTGAGCACGCACGCCGCCGCGCTGGCTCAGCGAGGCCACGGTCACAGCGCTTAATGCTTTTCCAGGGAAGGCGTTTCACAACGCAGCAGTCTGTGTTATTAAAATGAGGAACATGGGATATGAAATCCCTTTTCCTTCTGAACACCCATTCTATAATTACCCTGCCCTCGTCCCCTGAGGGAGCGTGTCTGGGGGGGGTTGTGCAATGGTTGTGAGCCGCACGCCCACGGCCCAGACGCGCGGCGCTCCCCACCACACCCCCTCCTTGCCCGCGCTTACTCCAGGCTCAATGAAGCCGTTCCTTGGTCCGACGGGCAAGGAGCTGCGCGGTGCCCAGCAGCCAGGACGAGTTACGCCGGCCAGGTCCCGGCTGGGGCATTCCCTCACGCCTGCGCTGCCAGATTAAGGAGCTGCTGATAAGGGCTGGGGCAGAAGGCTCCCAGAGAACCCTCGCATTCCCTTGATCTTTCTTTACACCTTTACACACAAACCTTTGGCTTTAGGACTGAGAGGAGGAACCAGGTAATTACACTCCCGGTGGCAACAGTCTTTCATGCAGGACCCAGCAATGCAAACCCGCTGCTTACTGAAGCAGGCAAAATCCACGCGACTAAAAAAAATGAATCACAAAGACCGGGATAACCTAATCTCTTTTTTTCATTACCATAAAGAGGGAGAATCCCTGAGATCTGCACACTGGGTAGAAAGAAACCCAAGCGTGTTTGAAGGCAGGTTGCTAACAGGCTGGCAGCGCCAGGGCTGCACCAGAGATGCGGCTTCACGCCGTGGTGCGTGCTGTACCCGAGACCCTGCACCCCGGCGGGGCCGTTTCTGCTTCGTTCTCGTGGCCCTCGGTACCGGCTGGGTGAAACAGAAAGCGGGAGCCAACATCCCAGCGGTACCTCGTCCGCCTGCCTTGCTTCCAGCAGCGAGCCCACGGACGAGCCTCAGCAGCTCCTGCACTCCTCTTCCTCCGGTTTGCAGCGAGGACGACAGCAAGCGTAGCCCACGCCTACGCCCCAGTTGATGCCAAACGTCTTTGTGCGTGTTGGGTTGTTGCAACTCCGTGTCCCATTCTTAAAAATATGCCTTTTCTCACTGATACATCATTGGTGAGTTTGCAAAACGCCTAGAAAGTGAAAAGGCTAGCGGGTGTGAGTTCTGACCACCTCCAGCAGGCCGGCAGCAGCAGTGCCCCTCCGGAAGGAGCCCGCGGCCCAGGGCAGCCCGATGCGGCGTCATCTTCATCGCTGCAAGGATGCAGCTGCAGCCCCGGGGCCGGGCGCAGAGGCACCGGCCGGCTCGAGCTCCTGGCGAGCCCGCCTTCGAGCGGCCTTTCTGCGAGACCAACGCCTTCCAGTGACATCTGCGGCAGAAATCGCCTCTTGCTTCACTGTCTTCACCTCCAAAACTTTCATGAGGCCTTTCAAGCACGGACGACGCCTGTAAGACAACTGGAACACGCACGAAAAGGACCAGGCTTTTGAAATCTAACCTTCTCCAGCTTAAGCTAGCGGCAGTGCTAGGCTGTTGACAGTAGGTCTCTGAAGACTTTCAATGCACTTTTTATTCCACGGCTCTGGCACCACATAGGAAATTAATTCAGCGACAATATTTTCATTAGATTATAACCCAAGTTCTCAATCTTAGGCACATTTGTATGCTTGTAATACATTCTAATTACTTGTAAAGAATAAGTCTGTGTGCTGGTTGGTTTATTGAATATATTAAATTAATGAATAAATAAATTTGTCTCCATGCTGCGAATGCCACTCGACGTCAAAGCTTGCCGCAGAAGGAACCAGAAATGCACTCATCTGTGGTTTTGGTAAATGATATGATTTGTATTGTAGGTGACTTTTCTGTCTCTCACAAGAGCGACGACTGAGAAAAGCATTTTTTCCCTAAATAACAGAAAACAAGTGTGACCTTGTCCTTTTTGCTTTTTTTTTCTCTTTTTTTTTTTTAAATGATCACTCATCATGAATTTAGGCAGCAGAATTACTCTTTCTGTCTGAACTCAGCCCCTCACAAGGTTCCTCTAGGATGGAGCTGTCAGGACATTCACCCACTCTTCTCCTGTCGTGTATCTCTAAGTTATGCAGGGTAGGGAGGAAGTAGCTGACACGTGAATTAAAATGGCGATAGCAGCGTCAGATTTTGGTGCTGTGTAGTTTCTGCCCGTATTACGGGGGTTTCTGTTTATCCTGTCATTTTTCAGTAAAAAGAAATTTATTTTTAGCCTGGAACAAAGTCATCAGAAGTGCGAATTTTTCTCAAAAGATGGGAAATTCACTGGTTTTTTTGAGCGCGCTATTTAATTTCCATGGTGGAAGGGACAAGAGGCTCATCTTATCCCTTCTTCACTGCTTTGCTCAGTAATGCGTCGCCTACTGAGTCTTCCTTTCATGGAATGATTTTCTTCTCTGGCCCATAACAGAAAGAAGTGCAGGTCTTGGCATGCACGGAAGCCGACCTGGCATTCTGGCACCAGCGCCATTCCCTGGAGCAGTAGCTCTGAGAGTGCTTTGCTTTACAGGGAAATGCTCCTCGTTTCTCAGAACCACTGCATCCCCTTCAAGTGCCAAATTTTCCCATAAAGTGCCTTCCAAACCCCAAAGCGCTGCTGGTTCAGGATCCCTTCCCGGCAGTGGGATCCCGTGACATCAAGACCGACATCTTCCGAAGTGCTTACCAAGGACGGGGGAAAGAGCACAAGGGACTTCCCGCAGGCAAGATCATTCCTGCTGCCTCGCAGAGAACACGTAAGCGAGGTCCAAGAGGGAAAAGAAAGCGGGCTTCTGGCGCTGGGAAGCTGCTGTGTCGGGCGAGGGGCTGGACCGTAAGACTGGGGCAAAGAAAGAATGACAATTTCTCTTCCAGCCTGTTGAAATAAGCATCGGTGGAACACGACGATGTGGGGTTTTGTGTTGTTCGGGCTGCAACGCTTTGTTAGAGAACTGTTCACCCATGTGAAAATGCATAACCCTGTCAACCTGCCAAGTGAAACTTTGGGTGATCGGCTGCGTAAGTGCTGGTAGCACAGGATAAAGCTGCCTTTGGCTACTTTCAATTACACACCCAATTCTTTTAAGACTTCTGAATATTTGGGAAAGGCGAATATGCAGAACTTGTTTGTTTACATCAGATCGTGCTGTGTTTTCAGGTTTCTCAACTGCTTTCGGAGCATGTGAGCACAGCCCTAGCCCTTCCACATACCTGGCAACCTTGTCAATACAGCAAATGAATCCTCGCCGGGAGAAAGGAGCCGTGTCAGGCTGATGTTGTGCAGGGTTTCGTCATCTCAACAAAGTGGGAACTGGAGCAGAGACAGGAATTAAACAGCGAATGCTTTGCAAAGCAAAGTGTCAGGTACTGGTGCTGCAGCGATGATTCAGGCAGCCCCAGGGGGCTTTACTGGTGTCTGTGCTGGGCTGGGTTGGAGGAAAGTGTCGTAACCAAGGGCAGATCTTAGCCTTCCGTCTTTCAGGTACTGCTGGAAGCATGGCCAGGCACTGCTGGGCGGAACAGATGAGAAGTGAACTCGGTTTGTCGCTGTCTCCATTGCGACGAGACAGCCGCCCCAGGCATCGCAAGGCTGGTGGCCGTCCGTGGGGCAGCACTTCTGCTACTGTCGGGCTCGTCAGCAGCCCCGCGAGCATCACTAGGGAGTTTTGGCAGGAAGCTCTAAACATCTCACCTTCTTCAGAACTGAAATATTTTTCGTGGATCTGGAGGCTTTCAGGATGGCCTGCCTGTGCAAGCAGCTTTTTTCCATGGGTGATTGCGAGTGAGGTCTTTTAGGTGAGGAACTCACTGGAGTTGACAGCTTAGTTCCTTTGAATTTCTGAACGGCTTTCTGTTCTGCACCAGGGTGGTGCTGAGCCTGCCCTAATTAGCCCAAATTACCATACCTACAAAAAACACGAATTCATTCTCATGGTACCTTGCTTATCTCCGCATAGAGCTACTGCAAAGACATGCCCCTGAGGGAACCACAGCAAATTTCTGGACTTCAATTCACATGTTTAAACTATTTTTCAAGCTTGCACACCAAACCTCTTACCACCTCCAGCCGTTTTCAGCTTCCATTGAAGAACACTGGACCTTTCTCTTCTCTAAGCTGCTCAGAGCATGCGGCAGCATTCAGAAGTTTGAAGGGGCGCGCTGAAGAGCCAGGCCATCAAACCCCATCTTCGGGTGGCCAGGACTTAACAGTTCAGAGCTGTTATGCCCTGTGACAAACCCATCCGGATTTGCCAGCCCTTGCTTTTACCAGATACCGCTTTTCCTCGCATTGTTCTACTGACCTGCTCCGGACGGAGCCTTCCACAGGGGCAAGGAAGACGGTGCTGCTCCTGCTAGCACGACTAACGACGCGACGCCTCAATTAGCTGTCAGGTGGGAGTTTCTGAAAGCTGGAGCTGGCATCTGCAAGTCTGGAACATTTGTGTTTCTGTACCAAAAGCAACAGTTACACCACAGGAAGAAAAACAAACCTCCGCAGACCAAGTAGATAAAAATGAACAGGTTTAATCAAAGCAATGGAATAATCTTTTATCAATCATCATTATTTTGCTTTGCCAAACTTTGCCTTATAACACCGGAGGAAAATGGATTTTTTTATTCTAGTGAAGACTCTGACAGACTGGGATGAAAAGCTAACTTCCCAAAGGTTGGGGAAAAGTCTTAGATGGCTGGTTTTGAACCAAATGCATGTACGAGCGCTTAAAGCTTTTACTGATGAAAATACAATGGTAACGTTAATATTTTAATAGAATTGAAAATTAAATAAGAAGTTTATGCGACATGACATTTCGAAGTAATCATTATTACATTAGTTCTGAAATAAAATTAAGAATATCAGAATAAGAGCAGTTTTCCCCCAGAACTGCTCTTGCAAAGCTACGGTGTGTTCCCGATACCTGTCCTGATTTCCCTGTCTCTTCTCTGCCTCGCAGCCATATAAAAACCAGTCGTCTTGCTTCACTCTGAGGGTGTCTTGCATCTCGTTTCCTCTAAAATAAAAGATACCCATCTCTCATTTTGCCAAATCAGAGTCTGACCTAGGTCTTTATCTGGGGCAGAACGGAGGCTGGAGCTAGAGCACAGCGTCCCACTGAAGAGCGAGAGGCAGCTCTTCCCTGTCCCTTGGGCTGCTCGGGCCCCGCTGGCGCCTCGCTGGTGCCGCAGTGACGGGCTCTGACGTGATGCCCCGCTGGCATTTGAACCCGGGCTTTCCCTCGGCACCAGGCGCGCGGTTCCGGGTGGTCGGGACAGTGACGCCCGGAGCCGAGCGCGGGGTGGGGGCCGCCCTCCCTGTGCCCTGCCCAAGCTTCTGCTCCCGCGAGGGGAAGCCAGCTCAGGACCAGGAGAGGAGTGGAGCAGAGTCACAGAGCCCCAGGCAAACAGGACAGCACCCTAAAATGGGCCCTAAAAATAGAACCTATCAACAACCCATCTAATACACTGCACAACAACCCGAGAGTAACATGCAAGTATTTAGAGTGCCGTTGTGTATTAGGTATAGGGATAGAGGGATATATATTAGAGAAAAATGCCTTTGGTGCATTCTCCTTAGGACTCTCTGGGGAGTTAAGTCCCGCAGCAGCTCTCGGGGAAGTGGTGCCTGCCCGCCGCCTGACGGGCTCCTGCCAGAGGAGCACTTACAGGCACTACGGTTCAGGGAATAGCATTCATTTTCAGAAGGGCTGCCAAAGAGCATAGATGGTTATTCCAATCAGATAGAAAGGGCAGGGAAATGTTTAGTGAAATAAAAATGTTCCTTTCTTGAAAAGAAGTTTATATGTAGGGACTGTATGGGTGGCTGGGGCGGGGGGAAATGGAAGCAGCAGTTTAAAAAGAAAACAACATGGTTTATCTTTCTGGGCCCAGCACGGCTGTGCCATGGACAATGTCTTACGTAGGTGGAAATCAAAAGGTGTTTGTGGTGTTTCTTTTCCAATTTTGCAGGAGAATCAAACTCTCTTCCTCTCTATACTTGAGTGTTCACATCATTTACCTTTCAGACCTGCTACGGCTGCTAACAGCGCGGAAAATGAGACACGAAGGGAAGCACAAGGTTATGTTACGTGATGGGCATCGTCCCTGCGGTGTGCAGAGCTTACCAGCACATCCCACCTGACAGCAGCGTGCTGAGAAGAACCTGGCTTTGAACCACGCAGAATGCAGTTGGTCATGGCTCTAGGATACACGCTGTGATCTACAAAAAGATAAGTGAGGTAAAATCGATGCATAGCGCATGCACACGTTGGTACAGTGTGAAATGGTTTTCCAGGTGAGGCGCAGCTGAAAAGGTGCCCCATGTGCTCCACCTGTAGGGCAGCTGGGAGCCAGCGTTTCCACCGTTACGCAGCACATCGGAGTTAGGGCTGGCAGCATTAGCAACAGAATCCGCTGTGTCCCTCTGGAAGGAAAACTTCCTACTATTTTCATCCAGATGCCGGCGTTACATGCCATGTGGCGAGAAGCTGCTGCTCACAGCCTGGCATTGACACGGCAGATAACAACACAGCCACTGCTCCTGGCAGCATTTCAGAGCAAGATTTTCACAAGGATTAACTGTTCTTGAACAATTTCTCCAGTATATGAAGTACAAATATTCTTCTCTTCCCAATCAGACATGTGGGTCTTTCTTGTACAAACACTGTGGCCAGCAAAAGGAAAATCTTGCCCTCCAGTTACGCAGAACGCCTCCAATGACCCTGTGGTCGATTCCAGGGGCGCTGACGGAGGGCAAGGACTGTCATCCACAGGGCAGCCTTCTCTCCAGTACTTTGACCCTGCAAAGTAAAAATCCTTGGCATGTTCCTGTTCTTGCACAGCTTGGCTTTTGGGCGAGTTCAGTCTCCAGGTAACTCGCTTGGAAGCATTCAGGGCAAGTCCTTTCCTTCCTGATGCAGGAATAAGAAAGAATATTCATGGCAGCAAGCAGGCTCCGTCTCTAGCAAGCGTGGTCCCTCCAGGGACCTTCTAAGGAACCAGCAGCCATAACTGAACAGGTCCAAGGCACACAATCCATGTTGGTGGTGCTCTGCCAGGAACCCAGCTGATGTTTCTTGCCTCCTTGTTAAAAAGACTCACATTGTCACCTGTGGTGGCCAGTAAAGGAGATGGCAACTCCCAGACCAGCAGTCTGGTCTGGAACAGGGATTCGTAAGTGTCGTAATTTCTATCATTCCTACTTCCAAGTACAGTAGTGCTTGGGTTTTTTGTCATTAACACCTCAGACCTTGTCTCCTAGCTTGTGCTTCTAAGAGTGTGTATGAACACATCACCTATGCACCCTCTTCTAGCAGAGGTTTTTACAAATAGCTGCCATAATGAGCTGATAAGAATCTCTAAATTTTTCTTGTAATTTGATTTCATGTTGATGTGGGTACCAAAGCTCCAACACATCAAAGCAAACACGGGTAAGCCTGGCTCTTGTTCAAACATCAGAGAACAGCAAGTCTGCAGGATAACTCATCTGGGGGGCATCAGACTCATGCCTCAAAGTGGATGTTCTGACTTGCTGTAGGAGCTGGCCATTCAGTTCTCAACATGCTTAGCAACTTCTGATGAAGCTGCTCGTATTCGTATTGCAATGTCATTGGTAAGAAAGCGGCCTTGGGCCTCTCTGCCCTGCTGGATGGAGTACTGCTGACAAAGGCTGGCTTCCAAAATCCCACCCCTGATCAGACCATATCTGAGCCGTGTTCCTCACACAACTCATCCACTACTGCACCAGGTTTTGATCTCAGGTCAGAAATGCAAATGCATGTACCACGTTGACTGCTGCTGTTCCAGGATCCCTTGTATTCGCTATCACTCAGTCAATGTGCATGTTGGCTTAGAAGCTGCTGCCTGTGATGTCTCTAGAACTGCAGTGCAGATGAACAAGGGTTGTTGTTCAACCTTATCAAGTACACCATGCTCACTCTGAACATCCCGTGTCGCTCAGAGCCATGAATAAAATTTCCATGTACTGAGTTTCCAGGAGTAAAATTGAGGGGGAAACAAATGTCCTTTTCCAAGTGTCCATACTCTTTGCACAAAGTTCCCACATAAATATTTGTAGTTTTTGCTGTGCTGCACTGTTTGTGGACTATTTTTTGGTGTAACCAAGTCTAGAAATTTTAGATTTATTAATTCTAAACAGGTACAGAAAAAAACAGATGTAGAGACTAAACTTAACACACACTACCTGCCCATCCTCTTCACGCATGCTAAGAACAAGATAACTAACTCTTTAGCAAAGGGGGTTATTTTTTTTTTCCCTTCAAGCTTTGGATCATTAAAATACGATGCAGCTGAGGCCAAAGCATTTAAAAATCTGAGAAGAGCCCGGGTATTTGTGTGGATGTCAGGAATACTCTCAGCTGCAATTGGTGCAGCGAGCCCTTTCTGAAAACAAGTGAAATGTTTCATCTCCAGCCCTCCACTATCAGAGCTCTTAATGCATTTCTTCCCAAAGTCTTTATGGATTACGGAATGTGTAGCAGTAAGGTAAACTGCTATACCTGCTAATGGCATGCATTTTGTTTGCGGACGGTGCCCGCAGCCGTGCCCATGGGCTGACTCACCAGGCTGTGCTGGTGCTCAGGAGTCCCACGCGCTTTGGAAAGCACTCAGGATTTGCATCCTCCAGGCCAGAAGGAAACGGGGCATGTCGCGTACAAGAACAGGTTGTTCCAAGGAGCTGGCTGACGTGATACCTCCCTTGAGCCTATTGCCCCTTGCAACTACCCGACCCCTGCATGGTACCTCTGCTGCCATCTGGGAACTCGGAGCCGCCCTCCTGCGACATCAGGAGCGCTTTTGGGTATGTGTGCGTACTGTAACAGCACGTAGGAGTCTCTTGGCACTCTAAGGATATAATAGAAAGACTCCCATTGTATCGTTAGTGATCTAATCTATGATGACTGCTCCTAGATGAACAATTTGCATTAAAAATGACGTACGATGTGAAGTACCTGATTTTTCAAGAAGCACCAGGCTAGCATCGAAACTGCCACGTGGATCTTCTCCCCATCGCTTGCACCTGCAAATACGACACTTTTAAATTCTGTCTCTTTGTTATCAGCAGCTTGCCTGCCTAGGTCACCTGTGGATACGCGCGTCAGCCGTGCCCGTGGCTCTGTCTGGACTGCAGTGCCCTTCACGAAGCTGGGTATTCAAAGGGCAGTTGGTTTGTGCCTTATTCCACTCAGCAGTGGCTCTGCTGCCTGCAGCACCTGAGCCCGGCAGGTTGAGCCACGCGGCTTCTCCAAAGCCTTACAAAGCTGACGGGAAATGGCAGAGACAGCGGAGCATCCCTGAGGACGTCAGAGCAACACGTTCCCCATGGAGCTTCACAGGGCCAAGCCTGTGAGCAGCTCCTAGGCAAGAGTGAAATTTTGGGTCAGACAAACCAGCTGGGAAGGCAGGGCTAAGCTGCGCTCTCCTGCCGTTTCAGCATGGACACAAAACATTTACGCTGGCGTAGTATCGGCACATGTGGGCTTTTATCACCGCTGATGTATTTTTGCACTTGAGAAAGATCGTGCTGTTTGACCTGCCACGGGGATGGTAGATGAGGGGTTCAATGGTTTAATAGAGTCTAAACTTCAAACAGGTTGACTCCAAAATAAAAAGGTGCAGTGGCATGTATATAATATATAGTTAAAATATTTATTTGAAATATTAATTTTCAAAAATCTCCCATTAAGATTCTATTTTGAGTGGTTTAATAACTTCCTATTAAAGAGCAATTTATTCTTTAATAACTCTCTATGAAGAATTATATATAATCCACTAGTAATAAAGTGTCACCAGACGATGCCGTAGACAGTCGTCGTAATCTTTCTCCCTTTCAAAAGTGTCTTTTGAATAAAGTTTTAAGTTGCAATAAAAAACTACAAAGCACTACGTTATAATGGATCACAGTGAATTTTTTATGCATGTATGGAATTCGAATAAAGAACGATCCGATCGTATTAACTACATCATGCTTTTCTGTGTGATCCCACTCGGAAGCTAAGCAGGATAAAAAGCTCAAACCCACTTGCCATAATACCAGCAAACAAAGAGGGGACAACACACAGGTAAGGAGCAGAGCCACGGGAACACCTTGAATCTGAAAAAATGCCGTGTCCATTGACCCTGCAAAACCGAACCTTTTAAATGTGGCACTTAACAGAGCTCGCCCTGAAACCCAATGCAAACTTCTTCTCCCATACAGAAAATATTTTTCTTTCTTCTAATACTTCCACAGACTAACTCTCTCTTCCCTGGATTCTGGCGAAACCTTGAATGGTTTCAGTCCCAGTTATCTGTGACTTCGGTGCGAGGCTAGGGGAGAGCCGACATTATTCAGACAATGAGAGACCGCACACAAAGAGGTTGGTTCTTAAAATAACGGCACCTTCAGTGCTTCAGTGAAAACTGAGATTACAGCCACGAGCCTCGTCTCCAGACCTCCCCTCCTCTCTTGCCACTCTCAGAACCCTCAGAGCAGGACCATAAAAAAACCCCCTATGGGAACAAAAATGGCCTGTGGCCTGACACGTTCCTTTTCCTGCTCTCGACATTGGGTGTCCATGCAGTGAGAGCTGGCTAGGCACAGGGGCACAAGGCTTTACCCTCTGTACATCAGGGATGCCACTGAATTTTTCAGTCAGCCCAGTTATTAGTGTTTCATACGGCGGTGCTATACCAATGCTGTCTGTTACGATCAAAGCCGATGGGATTTTTAATGTAATCACTATCCAAAAGCTGACAGAAATGTTTTGGGAAAGATTAGTTGAGTTTCAGGGAACTGAATTAGAAACACATCTTTAATTGATATTCAGTCGTATTTTGGCACCTAGACCCCAGAGGCTCTTTGGAAATCCTAGGCCAGGCCAGTGGGTGATCCACCATCTCAGCACTGTGCTCAGTAATTTTATCCTCAATTTTCGTTAGGGACACTCCCAACATCTATCTCACAAATTACCTATGGAGTCACATCCCCTGCAGCACTGGTAGGATATTGTATCATGCATCTTTTTTAGCTTATGACTGGAAAAGATAAGATCTGAAAAGAATTTGGTGGTGAGGTAGGTGATGAAATTCTGCTGCTGTGTTTGAATACATCAGGCAAGAATTGTTTTGAGTCCTGAATATGTATTCAACTTCCACGGGCTTCTAGGTGAGCATCTTTTGCAGAGGGAGTACAAGCACCAATGTGCAGATAGAACACAGCAACTATCGATAACCCAATGACACCTGAAAAATCAGGAAATACATTATTCCAAAAGAATAAATGGACTCAGATCCACCCAAAACCTCTAACGTTAGATGCCAGAGAATGTGATGTTGCCTCAAGTTTCATTTGTGTGCATAGGTAAATACAATTTAAATGATCTCTTTAAAGATGCCTATCAGCCTCTGCTACTCTTTGCATTGAAGGCATGAAAACTGTTATTCAGCAGCAGGGAGAAGGGGGAAGGAGACCGCTGCAGTTTTGCCCTTTCTCCAGCTCCTGGGGTATGGTCTGGAAAAGGCCATATTTTTATTTAACCCACAGCACTGGGCATTGTCCCTCAGGCGTTCAGTGCAGATGTGAACACAGACAGCTGCTTAGACTGGTGTGCAGAATAAACGACATTTAGCCATCACACACGACAAGCTGTGGGAAAGGTAGCTAGCTGCTGGGATGCTCCTGGTAGCAGCGTGCTTTATGGAGACGAGGGCACGGTGCAGTGATTTCCTATACGGCCCAGCAGGTCAAAACGTGGGGAAGCAGGTAACAAGGTTAGGTCCTAATGAGGCAGACAGAACTTGCACAGCGAGCTCTATCTCTTGCTGAGGCACAAGTGGGTAGAAAACGGACGTGCTAGGATCTGCCTGCTGGCTCCCAAGCTGGGAGAAAGGTAACCACAAAAACACAGAAACGGAGAGTGGAAAAAATTATCCTGTGCTTTTAATGCACCTACATCAAACACATCGGGGAAGCAAAGTTCCAACACCGGAAAACGGAGAGCACTATTTTCTGATCATCATTTTCTGATGGCTTGTCTGCTTGCAGCTGAGTCAGACCTGCCTGTTCACTCTTGCACGGAGAGCTACCTGCCAGCGGCCGGGCGGCGCTGGCAGATTATCCTGACATCTCACACCCGGGCAGGCTGCTATCTGAGCACGGGCCAGGGCTCTGCCTTGTGGAAAGGATCCTGCCTGAGGAAATCTTGCAGCGGGGCAGCACAGCTGGTAGAGCAGCTCCCCTCCCGTGCCACCCCCAGCACGGAGTGTGGATGCATGTCCCATGTCTGAAATGTTCCTTTCTCGTCCCTTTTATGCCACCATGCATCTATATGTCTAAGCTGGGGCATTATCCCTTCTTCCGTTTTACCTTTCAATAAAGCAAACCAAACAAAGAGGTATCAAGCCCCCAAACATCAATGGGGAGAATACGCTCATACTCCGGGGCTGTCCAAGCTATAGAGCTACCATCCCGAGCTGCCGCAAACACAGCTCCCCTATTGTCCGGGCTACCCCAGCTGAGCTGAAAGGAATGGCCCAGGGGCGGGGGAGAGGAGCATCAGCTGTGGGCCTGATCCCAGCTGCACCCAACCAGCTTTGTTACGGGCAACAAAGAGCAGAAGAAAAGACTTTTGTCCTTTATTGCAAGAGCGACCAACCTCCGTCTCATTGGCGGGGGTGACGATTAACCGGAGAGGATTCATTTATTGTTTGGCACTCGAGATCTCCCAGCAGTAGTCCACTCCAGCGTGCTAAAATAATGGGCGGCGCCTTGTTTTTGTAAATGACTCAGTCTGGCTTTGTCTCTTTCTGTGCCAGACTGCGCAGCCTGGAAGAGCTGGTTGGCAGTGGCGGAGAGATCTCACTGAGAGATGGCTATGGAAAAAGGATAGAGAAAATGTGTGAAAAAAGTTGCCACGACAGGCTGAAGAGTGAAGCGAGGTCTCCTTCCAGTGAACCTGGAATAAGCAAACAGTGTGGGGTTGACAAGCGTTTCACGAGGGCTCCAGCACCCCATCTATAAAATCCCTTCTGGGAGGACAGGCAACATAGGCTACTTATGCTGGGACCTATAGCTTGGAGTGAGTTTTATGGAAGAACTCTTGACCCCTGCAAAAGGGCATAACATGAGAGCAAAAACAACACCGCTGCAGCGGTCTGAGCACTTTCCTGTAAGAGCAAGAACTTCCCACCAGCTCAGCTGGGGAAGAATGAATCCCATTCAGGGACGGAGGCTCGTACCATGGAGGCCTGCCACCAGACACCCCTTCCTGATGCTAATCCTATTCTTCTGCTGCGGATCAAGTCATTTTTGTGTGAGTATTTTTCCTTGGCTAAAGAAAAAAGATATTTAACCACAACAAACCTGCTGCCAGCAAACGTCAATCTTAGCTTCTTGGGTCTAAGTTACAAGCACCAGCTACCAACTTCTGTCGTTTACTTTTTACTGCAGTGGTACCTCACACATTGACACAGATCTCCTAGCAGTGCCGGCGCTCTGCCATCCTCCTGGAAGCAAGCATGTGCAGTCCTCCAAGACATGAAAGAAACTTAATTAGGTTTAGTGCTAGAAGGCATCGACAGCAATGTTTTAAATATTCTCTTGCAACACTGGCTGGGGAGTACAGGAAAATTTTCCTTCCAAAGAAATACTTTCATTGGTTTGGAGAGCAGAGAAATGCAGCCTTGTGGGATTTAAACCTTGCTGGGTGACCAGCCTGCCCCCACTCCAAGCACTTAAAAAAGTCTCCTCCCCGTTCAGGTGACTCAGTCGTTCTAACAGAGAGGAGAGGGACAGCGTCCTCGCCTCATCCCGTTAAACCAACAAAGAAAGGCATCCCTACCAAGCAAAGTTTTGAAATATGCTTTTAAAAATCTCTCTGCAACACTTCCAACAAAGCAAGTGTTTTCTTTTTTTTTATTCATTTTTCTTAAAGTAGGTGGAGGCTACTAAAACCTGCCTGACCCATGGCCTGGACCTTCCGTAGCAGTAGGCAACAGTCCCAAATGTGGATTTATTGCCCTGGTATCAACCCCTCAGGTTGAACCCACCACCCACCAGCAGGTCCCTGTGCTCATGGGACAGCCTCAGACAACAACACAGGAGCTGGCGATTTCTGAGGCGCTTGACCTTGACCGGCGCAGCCCAGCAGCTTCCACCCACGGCTGTTCCGAGTGGAAGGGGATGCTCCAGCGGCGCAGGCTGGCACTGCACAGGGACTCCAACTCACTGCAAGCTCCCACAGCGACCTGCATCTGATCAGACATGTGTCTGATCATGATCAGTTTGATTGAACCGCTGCTGAGAAGTGCAATCACTATTGCTTATCCCATCGGCCATTTCCTCCACAATTCTGCTTGGAAGTTTTTCATGGAAGTTTTTCATTTTTCAATATCTCTTTGATCCCTAACCTCCTGCTTAGTAGCTCATAGTTTGAAAATACTATACTGAAGCAAAATGCATCATGAAAAAGAAAAATACAGCCCTGATACTAAAAAAGAAGAAAGATCCAGCAGCTCCGTTCAATTCCCAGGGCTCCTGAATTTGAGTTTGTTTTTCAGAACTTTCTTTCTTGACTTCTCTCCCTCCCCCTCATTACCCTTGGGCAGCTTTTCTTTTTGATATGAAACATCATCTTAGCCCAAAGTTCCCGGTGAGATTCTCCAGGATTTCTCTCCATATTCTTATTTGTGTTCCTCACTGCCTATTGAACTTACGGTCTGGTAAAGAGTGGGTGGAAGCAGCACGGGCAGTACAGGCAGAAGGTAGGAACGGGGAGCTGGGGAGGGGAAGCAAGGAGCAAAGTTTACTTTAGAAGAGTTCGGCTGATCGCAGTCCCTATTCCGACCTCGCAAGCTCAAGGCAGCCAGACCTCCTTTCAACACCCGCCTGCCCTGGACAGCCCCCATTTCAGTAAGTGTTAATTGGGTTGTTACATTCCAGATTTGCCGTTGTTTCTGCCCTACAGATTCCCGTCTGCATTAAGACTCGTTCACCTGGTAGCATTACTAAATTTAAGAAACCAGTGCTACTGTCTGTATTAGTTATACATTAATTGAAATAATGCATTAGAAAACATCTCGGTTATCGGCGGAGAAATGGATCCCAGGGGCAGCAGGTCCCCACGCGACGCGCGGCACGCAGCCGGCAGCGCGCTCCTCGGGCACCCGGCTGAGGGGGGCTCTGCCCACGCACTGGTCCCACTCCTGTGAGTGGTCTCAGTTTTCCTGGCCGCTCGCCCGCTGCCGCCCGTCTGCTGGCGAAGGGAGGATGGTTCCCTCGCTCGCTAGGCACCTCCCCATGGCAGTCCCTGCTCCTTCCTGCTGCCAAGAAAAACAGCGTTTCACCAACTTTCTGAATTTTGTTTTATTTTTGCTCGGAGTGTCCTCAGCACAGTCATTAGTTCAAGCCTTAGAATGAGCTGAAAATGAGTTGCAGATGGGCGCTGAGCGCAACAGGATGCTACTATTTGTTCAAGACCCTTTGTGTACATGTCTCTCGCCCAAAATACAAAGTATGGCAAGAGCTGGCAAGAGACAGCCAGTCTCCACTGCTCCATCAAATATCAGAATTAAAAATACATTAATAGAATTAGATACATGTATTTATGCCTGCTTTTTAGAAATCCAGTCTTGAAAGGGAAGGCGCCAAGTGCAGAACAAATCAAGGAGCAGAGAGGAGAGGGTGGGTTTGTGCCGCGTCAGCCGAGCAGCCGGCACGCGCCGCAGCGTTGAACGGCCTCCCCCGGTCACCGGTGCTCCCCGCTTTCCTCAGCCCGACCCCCCAGGCCCCTGCCGCACCATGTGTCTCCCGGCGCTATCCCGAGGGAGTGCTGAATGGTGTCACATTGTGCCTCTGAGCATCAACACTACGAGGACCCGTGCCACCGTGACCTGGGTGTCATCACCTCCCTCTAGAGACCTGGTGCGTGGGTTCCAGCAGTGGCACGGCGTTGCCAGCGCCAGCAGCAGGGCGCTCGCGCACGGGGATGCAGCAACACGACGGCAGGAGGCGAAGGATTTCCCCCAGGGATCAGACAGCAGGCACAGTTGCCTCGTGCTCATTAGGCATGGCAATAGATTCTGGACATCACCAACAGCGTTGTCCATACCAGAGCCTGGAGGCCACCCCCCACCCCGCCCCAAAACCCTGGCACCACGTGCAGCCCTCATGGCTCATTGCGAAATCTGTCACCTCTGCCCCGTGTCCCCTTAGCACAGTGTTGCACACGGTGGCACATTCCAGTGCCGTGCGGGCAGAGGGAAGGTCCTCTTCTTAGAAGAGAATGGCATGGACTGGAATATAGAATTGAATAGAATAGAACAGAACAGAACAGAATTTCAGCTGGAAGGGACCTACAACGAACATCTAGTCCAACTGCCTGACCACTTCAGGGCTGACCAAAAGTTAAAGCATGGTAGTAAGCGCTCTGTGGAAATGCCTCCTAAACGCTGACAGGCTTGGGGCTTCCTCCAGGAAGCCCGTCCAGGGTCTGACCACCCTCTCAGTAAAGAAATGCTTCCTAATGTCCATCCTGAGCCTCCCCTGGCACAGCTCTGAGCCATCCCCAGGGCTCCTGCCCCTGGATCCCGGGGAGCAGAGCTCAGCACCTCCCTGCCCTCTCCACGTCCCCTCCCCAGGAAGCTGCAGAGAGCGCCTGGGTCGCCCCTCAGCGAAGTTCGGAACAGATAGCCAAACAAATCATATAGGAAATCAGAAGGAGAATTAAACGACATAATCTAGGATTCTATTGCAAGTGCAGTTTACAGCCTGGAGGTCTGGCATAAGTGAAATCGCGTTTTTAACCAGGTATCATAGATGTTTTATGCATTTTCTCTGAAGCACACGCTGTTACGCAGCAGGATGAGCAGGGAACGGCTGCTGCCTACATTTTGTACCTTCCTGCTTTCAGCACCAGTGCTTGCTTCCCTCTGAGCCTTGTGCTCAGGCAAAAGTAGACTTTTGGCCAAGTCCAGAAGAATGCTCTAAAAATAAGTTGTGGATTCCATTGCCCATTCAAATGTAAACGTTGGAGCATCCGTCACCGTCACCGTGGCAGGCCTGAGTGTCACCCCCGCAGTGAGTGAACACAGCTATTAGATGGAGGCATCTCCTGGAGATGCTGCTCCTGGCAGCCCAGTCGTGCCCTAGCGTCTGAACTGGCCTTTGAAGAGCTCAGGGGCTGCCCTCCTCCCGTGGCCACATCTTGCTCACAAGGTCTCTTCTAAAGAGACAGTTTGTTGCTGCTATCAAAGAATGGATGTTCCCAAAGATTTCTCTACCCAACATATTTTTACAGTTGGTATCAGAATTTAAGGAACCATAACCAGGATCAGAGCCCGGGTGAATTCACGCGGCAGTCCCGCGCGACAGCGCTCGGTAACCGCGCAGGACTCTGCGCTGTGCAGCTGCCGACAGCGAAGTGTCGAGAGCAGCCCAGTAAATAGATTCTGCAGCTTGTCTTTTCCATGACACTTTGTTAAACACATTATTGCTTCATCATCGCTTGTGGTTTATTTTGGCAAGCCCACAACATCATATTTCTCAAAGTCTTCTGTACCTTAATAAATCCAAGCACATTTGGAACAGAGGAAGAAGAAGCTGGATGCATTGTGCACAACTGCTAACAGTTTCCTGCCACGCCTGATTAACGGAGCAAAACCAAAACCCACCTTCTGTTGGAAGAGGTCCCACCCAAGGTATAGGTCGTGTAAATTAAAGAAAAGAGGAAAAAGGATTCTGGCTTTGGGGGATTGTTGGTGGGGGGGGTTAAGTTGTGGGTTTGGGTTTTTTTCCAACAAGCAGTTTGATTTTACTATGAGGGAGGGGAGGAGGGAGTCCTGGCCCAGCAGGACTGGAGGCTGGTTCCACCTTTCCTGCCAGCACAACCCTTCTGCGAGCAGAAGCGGCCATCCCGGCGCGTGCCTCTCGTGCATCCTTCTGTGCAGAGCCCGCGGACCGCGCAGGGTTCACACCGATGTGGCGCAGTGGTACACAGGATGGGGGTGGCAATGCACGGTATTCAGAGATGGGGGAACTACCTCTTTACCGGTCTAAACATGACTCCAGGCAGGAAAATTCCCACCTCCTACCCCCTTTAGTTTCATCACGCTTGGTTAAATGACGACATGAAGCCCAGTCACACAACTGTGCCCATTTATGTGCCAACCGCTGCCTCTCTGCTCTACACATGTATTTCAAAGAAAAACTATTTGAGTTAATGTAGCAAATTTTCTGTTGCTCCCTTTTTTTTTTTTAGAACAGAGGACAAACCCATTTTTGTTCACGCAGCAGGTTACTTTCCATTCATCCTGGCAGCCGCTCCTTACTGCAGTGCTCGTGAAATAGTAGACTGGAAAACATCTCTTAAGTCTTGCAGTGTTTAGCTGGCGTTAATGATCGCAACTGGCAACTGCGTCATTTTGCACAAGGTTGTCGTCCCCTCTCATTTGTATCTGTAAATATTTATTTCCTTTGCCTGCCACAGCAGCTTCAGTTTGCCACCACTATCAGAGCCAAATACAGCCGGAGGAATTGGTGCCTTCACGTACGTTTGTCACTGTTCTTTTGAATCCAGTTATAAGATGCACTTGAAAATCCAAGAAATTAAGAGGCTTCCTATAGATTTCCATTGCTATCGTCTATCCTCTGTTCCTGTAGCTCTTCACTCTTCATTGCTGAACTGTTCTAAGACGCTCGCAGAAGTCGCTGCTGTGCTCATGGATGTGTACGGTTTCTTCCTCTGCTGTCATTCCGCAAGCAAACGCTATGCTATGAGATGTTCACCAGCATGGCTGTCCCCTTCCAAGTACCACTGTCCACAAGCGAAACCTTGAGAAACTTGTGAAGTTGAATAGCCAGCGATGCATACAAAAGCTCCACCAGGTCTTTGATTATCTTTAGAGGAAATGTATAGGAATTTGGAGTTTCCTAAAATGAAGTGCTAGAAGCTTCCTGGACACTACTAGAAGACACGCTCAGCTGTGTCTTGGTGGCGTAGGAACCTGTCTTGGTGGCGTAGGTGGGAAGGGGTTGCAGGCGGGGAAGGTATTCCAGAGGGGGAGCTTGCAGAACCTGTAGCTTTAACATACCAATACTGAAAGAAGTGAAGGGGAGAAGAACGCTGTTGTGTTTCTAGCCATGATGCACATGTAATAACCTTCTGCTATTTCCATAGCACTCTGACAGATTTCCTTATTGCCCTCCTCGTGGCACGTTTCGGAATACAGCCAGAACCTGCGGGCCAGAGCAGGATGAAGCAGGACAGTTAGAGACATTCCCACCGGTTGTTTCTGCTCGGGAGGGCACGGCTTTGCGATCACAGCAGCTGGGAGCATCAGGAGCTGAGATGTGGCAGGGAGAACAGTGTTGTAGTTACATGCATAAAGTATAAAGTTTTATAAAGTCTTCAATGCATGTGCCTTGTCAGAATTTACAATAATTTAAGGTGCTTATTATTCCTCCAGGCATGGAACTCATAAATATTACTCAGTGCTATTTGTCATTGGCTTCTCTGTCATGCATAAAGTAAAATTAAATACTTATCTCTATATCGTTAACGTATTAAACATTAGGATTTATGGGGTTTGAGATCTTACTTGCTCTGAGAACATTAGCTTCCTGATGAAAGATCTAAATGCAAATAGAAGGAACGCCAAATACCCTGGAACATAATTAAGGATACTGAGGTGCAAAGAAGCCCCAGGCATAGGAACGTGCAGTTTTCTTATTTCCACTTTCACGGTGGGCTAGTTTTCTTTGTTCCACATTTCTATCCACTGTCCCGATGTGCCGCCTTGGTTCTCTGTAACAGTCATCAGGTGGTGAAGATGTAAGTGCATTCTTACATGGATTACCAGAGAAAAGGTGGTCCTGGCTTAAAACCTGTCCTCGCTATCTGTACTGGGAAACAGCAATGCAGTGGTGTCTGCAAGACTAAAAAAAATCCCAGATGACTCTTTCCAGATAAAGAAAAATTCCCTAGGTAGCTTTGCCTTATTTGTTGCTATTGTTGCTGCTCAAGGGTTCCTGCAAGCACACGTTGAATAGGGACAACTTTTAAACACATCTGTATTTCTGCAGCACGACAGAAATGCTCTCAGTGCTGTTGTGTGGCTCTTGCTGAAGCTACAGGCGACTTTGTCCATCCAGTGCAGAACCACCACCAGGTACTCACCCTATGCCCCTCTCAGCAAAACCAGATGTAGAATGTAAGAATTTGAGCCACAGCTGATCAAAAAGTTAAAGAAAATTAAAGAAGTGCCTTCCAAGGAGAAACTTGCTGTCACAAAGCCACAGAGAGGTTGTCCCTGGCAAGATAAAAGGACATAGATGTCCCCAGTATTTTGAAAGGCTGGGAGCTACTAAACATCTTTCAGAAGCTGGGTGAAAAAATTCCAAGTGTTTCTACAAATGGTGCTCCAGTTTGCACCAGTTGTCCCCTTAAGAATAATGTTTTCCTGGTTTGATTGGTCATTCTGTTAAGAACGATGAAGGACACAGATTTCCAGTTTGTTTCTCATCACATCTGCATCTTTTCTGAAGAAATCTGAATGAGATGAGCCATTAAGAAACGTTTCCAACTCCTACTGTATGTGGCCATTCCGTCACAGCAAAATGTTCTCAGTGGAGTCTTTGAGCAACATTTTGTTCTCAGCAACATCTGTTGTTGTTAATAGAACAAGAAATGCTTCCGCTCCTGGTGCCACGGTGTTATAAGATGGGGTATGGTCCTGCATATCTAAATTTTAAGAAAACGATCAGGGCGGTTTTGTTTCTTTAAAGAACGCCATTGTTATTGTGGCTTCAGTTTTGGTTTTTCCCCCAGTATGCAAACGATAAAAACCAGAATGTTCTTCCCTTTGATGACCCATGCTAGAAGGCACTGTAAGGACTCTGCAGTTTTCACTGGCTCTCCCAATCCATTTTCTGTGAATAAAGCCACCTAGCCAGCAACCCTCTGAAAAATCCACTTTTGTTAAAGATTTTTCACATCAAACTTGATCTCAGTATCAAAGGCTCCCAACCT
Organism: Butorides virescens; assembly: GCA_017310255.1. Lineage (NCBI taxonomy): Eukaryota > Metazoa > Chordata > Aves > Pelecaniformes > Ardeidae > Butorides > Butorides virescens. Next base: position 130,084 of record JADKXX010005260.1, on the reverse strand, counting down.
AAACACAGCTCTGTGACTTTTCCCCTTGTATCCGCCAGCATTTTCTATAATGCGCACTTACATAAAGGCAAACACACGCACCTGATTTTTGCCAGCGTATAGCCTTAAACGGTGCTGGAAGTCTTGCTATCTAAAAACCCACAAGGACTTACTAAAAGTAATTTTTAACTTTTTCCATTTATGCAAGCATTGATTTTGATCTTATTGTTTTAAACAAGGCTGGGAGGGAGGTCAGACAATCTGGTGCATATATATGATTTTATTCAGTGAACCAATCCTCTTGTGAGAACAAGGTCCCTAAAACGCGTCTTGGTTTCCCACAGTGTCTGTCACTTCTCTGACAGAAGCCACAGGGTGGGTTTAAGTCTACGCCATTGATGCTCCCCAAAGCTGCCCCCGCATAGCATCGTGCAGTCATCTGCCAGAGGGTTTTACAGACCGGGACTGAGAGACTGGCCCCAGGAGGAGGCCGTGCACATAATGGTGACAGAAAATGGCGTTCAACGCAATGAGAATCCCCGTGTCTGTCTCGAACAGCACGAGCACAACAGAACGTGGGTGTGACTGAGTCTTAACAGGATTCGCAGACGGGTGCTGCATTGCGTCATGTCCCAGGCTAACTTTAGGCATCAGAAAAGACATGAGGGTAGAAAACAAACTTGGCATCCCTATCAACTTTCTCCAGCTGACACTACCATCGCGTTTGGGACAATCTCTTTAATCGACGCAGCCTCCACACCGCGATGCCTCAGGGAGAGGCGTACGTGCGGGGCTGCCGGACCACCCCGGGCTGCCGCTCTGAGTCCGACCCGAGGCGGGAGCTTCCCGAGGCTGCGCTGACCTCCCTGTGATCAGCAAAATGCCCTCTGCAGACCTCGCTCCGATCCGTGGAGATGACGCAGATCAATTTATTGACAAGTCAGATTGTCTTCCTGATCCCGACCTTTGTTGTAGGTGCGTGTGATGAGGACTGATTTTTTGAGGAAAACGGGGCATAGCTGGCAGCTGACTTCAGCTCTGGCTGGTCTCTGTCTTATTTTCTAGGCCTGGGGAAAACAGCCTCTTTTCTCTGGTGACTCGTACTGTGCACAGATTAAGGATTTTTATTAAGTATTAACAACCAAAAGAACAGTGGCATATTCAGATGGCCAGAGTCACAGGGTTTTTCTGCAAACCAAAGAATCTCGGAAAATTAAAGAACCTGTGATTTGTTTCCAGTTACTTTATGAAATCCAAAATGAATACTAAAACGCGAGCAATGTGATTTTCAGTTTACCAGTCTTCCCTTTTTAAGGAGGTCTTTTCTCATTCCGCGCATTACGGATGTTTAATTGAAAGGTTACCCACAGGGTCACCAACACGGCTCACAACGCCTCCAGCCCTACAATACACTTCACTTCAAAGGGATTGGCTGCATTCCTGAGCCTTGTACCAATAAGCACTAATAACACTGAAAAATGAAAACTGAAACAGATGTCTCCAATAGCATTGATTCTTATTAGCTGTTCACAGCTATTCTTGCACCTCTGGGCATAACGACGCAAAGCCTGCGTGCTGGGTGTGCGGCTGCAGAGGGCCTGGGTAATGCCCTTGGAATGCTCCCCTTCGCTGCTGCTCGCTGCGTTCTTGACAGACTGTCTCCATTATAATCTTAAGAAAACTTCTTTAAAATGTCATTTCAAAATGCATCAAATATGTAAGCTCTTCCTTAATAAGGACAGGATTTGACAGTAACACGTATTTCTTAAAATTAACTGTGAAGAATGGTGATCGGATGTACGTTGGGAAGACCGACCTGCAGCGCACGTTTGTCTGTCTGTGCTTTGCTGCAGACCCTCCATGTGTTGTGACCCCCCCCCGAAAGAGCTGAGGGCAGCTCCGTGGCAAGACAACGGAGGAATGGCAATCCACTGGTGAAAAGGTGGTGCCGTGCGTACCACCGCGCTGTAAGTACCCCGCGCGGCAGACGTCGCTCCGTCACGCACTGTTCGGTGAGCAATTAGCTGGTATAACCCACAAGCGCAGCGAGCACCTGCACCCCTGCATGCAAAACCAAAGCCTAAAATACACACTTATTTGGGGTTGCAGAGCTTCCTTGTCTGCCTGGTTTTCTAACACGCTTTTGCTCTTGGGCATCGCCTTTCTATGTAGAAGGAAGGGAAGCCACGACGCACGAGTAACCAACCAGGGGGGACAGATCTTTAACCTCATTTAACACACGGGCAGCGGGAGCTGCTCCTGCTGGAGGAGGAGATGATATTTTTATTCTGAATGTCGGTAGGGCCAGAACAATGTTCAAAGCAGAGCAGCGATCTGTGTGACAGCAGAAAGGGAGAGCCAACGCAGAGGGGCCAAGAGAGGGACGGTACGACCAAAGCAGCGGGCTGGGCCGAGGTGCACTCACGCAGGAGGCTGGAATTTGCACCTTCCCGTGGCTGGCAGAGGTCGATACATTCACCTCTGAGTTTCAGTTTGAAAAGCTGGGGTTGTAGTTCATTGCGCATTCAGGCCCCAGGGTCCATTTCCACGCAGAAGAGCCAGTACAGAGGAAGACGGTGGTTTGCTGTGGGTCTCTTGGGAGCCAGTCCCACTGTCAGTGATCAGTGAAAAGATACTGCTTCTATACGAAGCACCCGCCCTTCCCTGCATCTCTCTCCCCTGAAGATCTCCACATATCTCTGAAGATCATTTTACACCTTTGGAATATTAAGTCTGACTTAATCCTGCATCTGAAGGTAATCCTGAAAATCACCCTCAGCCCTCAAAGTGACAGAGCGAAACCGGGAAAGAAGGGAAACGATGTCTGTCCTGTGCAACTGAGAATGGAAATGCACTGCCGTGCTAAAAGAACCATCCGTCTGATGTTCTAGGTTCTGTAAAAATAGTATGCGTTAGTCAGGCTGTGGGAGAAAAGCAGTAAGCTGGTGTGATACGCCTGTGCAAACGATCCATGCCAAGAAGGTCTCCAGACAAGGTGGAGCTCCTGACTGTCCATCTCGGCTAACAGCTGTCCATCTCGACCACTGCATCATCTCCAAGGTACGTCCCTGCTCACTGTCCAGTTCCGCGTGTTAATTTAGGGCATTGAACAAACCCAGCAGCCCGTCTCCACGCGTGCTCTGACACCGGGGCGTTGGTGCAATCGGGTCGAGACGCTGTGCTCAGCAGCGCATTCTCCCCTCAGATGAAGAATGCCATCACTCAACGTACCATGTAACCAGACCAGTTGTAAAAGTCACTTCTGGAATATTAAGCGTGGGTCTGTGATGCCTGCACAGGTCTGCAGGGATTGCTCGGCTTGCTCGAGGGGAGGAGCTGGTGGCATTTATTGTACGCTGCCCCACACGGAACACATAATTTGACTTCTCAGAGAATACCCCTGAAGGGAAACATCATTCAAATGGCAGAAGTGGGAGGGGACCTTTTCCACGGAGGTTGTGCACCAACGACAAGCTCAGATACATCAAAATGATCAAAAACACCGCTGCAAGAATTCTCCTACTGCTCGATACTCACTGTTGTGAGGATGAAGGAAAAGGACATCCATCTGCAGCTACGAATACCAGTTTGGTTTTGGTAGGTGTCCATAGAAATGCAAGCTCCTTGTTCTTGCAGGTTTTACCAGCAGCTTCCAGTTCCATACACAGAAGCATGTCTGCCTCCTGAGTGAGTCCAAGGGAGGATTCACTGCTCGGAGATGGAGAAAAACAGCGTCCTGCCCGAGCTGGGGTCAGAAGGGAGCTCCAGGACCTTGCATGGCTACCAGCTCCCCTCTGCCTTGGATCAGCCTAGTGCAGCCGCTAGGGACAGCCCAGCAGGCCCCGGAGCACACCGAACACGACCGGCTGGTTCCCTCTGTTTCCTTTTAGCTGCCAGTCCAAAATATTTTCTGTCAGTAAAGGCTCCACAATGAGGTGGATCCAGATGCTTCATCCAGATGATGCATAAAATTCAGGAAATTCAAATACACATCTGGTTACTAAAAAAGTAGTCATAAAAGCAGAATTTCTTATTAATAAATAAAGAATCATTTTTCTCCGTTAATATAAAGGTTGCTGGTGCAGGTAGATCAAGATCCTTCATATCAGAGTGACCCAGTCCCCACAGGAGGGATTGAAATCCATGAGCCCCGTCCTGCTATTGCCACTTCCAAAGCAATGCTGTGATAAAACTTGAATTAGCAGCAGGGAGAGCCACGTCAACTGAACCGACCGGGACTTTAGAGCTCTTGGCTGATTATCAAGAACGCCCATAGAAACATCATCTTACGTTTTGACAGAATCAGCCAGGAGGGAAACGGCAGCAGCCCGCACCCACCAGCTGGTGGGACGAGACCCGTGCCTGGCTAATCCTGCTGCCAGCTCCGTCCCCCACTGCTGCGGTGGCATCGGGCGGTCACGCTGCGGCCCCGCGCTTCCCGAGTTCAGCCCTCCGTGACGCCACCCGAGCAGCGTAAAGCTGTGCTTGTGATCTCGGAACAGCAAAAGGTCATCGCGTTCCGGGCGGTACCCCCGTACCCTGGGCACTTCTGACGCAGAGAGCAAGGTGTAAGGGTTTGCCGGGGCCTAAAAACGCGTTAGGAAGAGCCAGGCAGAAGCAGCGCTGCGCTACAGAATGGACCTTTCCCTTCGGGGGCGCAGGGGGAGCCCCTGTCCCAGACGTGAGTCCCAGCTGGCGGGGAACGTGCCCACCGCCCCGCCACTCCTCCCCGCAGAAAGCCCGGCCGGCCCCGCGGGGCAAGCGCTGCGCTCCAGCCTCGGGCCCCGCGCGGCAGGCAGCGACGCCAGCAGCCACCCACCCACCCACGCGCAGCTCGCCGGCTGTTCAGCAGCGCGGTGTAGTACGTGTAAAATACGCCGTGAACATGGTGGTAAACTCTGGGTTCTATCAACGGGCAGGAAAAGGCAGAGAATGCACCCTGAATACATACTGAACCAGCGGTAGAGATGGCTTTGATCAGACTGCTAGAATAACGAGTACTGGAAACGTATTCAACCGCTTCACAGCTATCTCGCCATTTGAAGCACCGATAATTGAACGCCCTTCTGCTCCTGCCACGGGAAAGGTACGCAACGGCTGCGCGGCTCGCAGTGAAACTACCGCAGGAAGGAAAACACCATCAGCCGCGCCGCAGCTGAGCACGCCTGCTTGCAGCCGTTCTTGCACCTCGACAGCCCAGCCTGTTCGTGGGTAGGAAAGCTTAAGAAATGGGCCATAGCCAGGGAACAAAGCTCGCTTGGAAATAGCTAACACGGAAAAATAATAGATGCAAATTTTGCTGGAAGCAGAGAGGCTGTCAACAAACTTTCAGAGCTCCTGCTGGAGCACATTTGTACTCAGGTAGAAAAAAGGAGGATTTCAATGTTGTGTTTTAAGTGATTATTAATGCAATAGAAACAAGCGCTACGGACTGGTGAGCGTAAGCGGAGACCCTGGAGAGGGATCCGTTTGCAGTCGCACCTCCATACAGGAACACACCCAGGAAGCCGCGCAAGCAGGGAACATTTGTACAGGGATTTGCAAAAACCCAAGAAAACGGGCTGGAGGAGAAGGCTTGAACGGGTGAGGAAATTGAGCCTCTTTGATCCCACCGTCCTTAGAAAAAAAAGAACTATGCACTAATTCTTAAATAAGAAGATTGAATTTCAGTATTTTCATTGACTCTGTGTGTTCCCTTTTAGTAGACGTGAGCTGCCAACTCCCAGACAGTGGCTCAGTGGCCGCAGGACGTTGCAGTGCCTTTCCTCAGTGCTCACAAAAATGGTCTGAACCAGGTCTTCAGTCTCTCAGGACTCAAACTTTCCTTCTTGCTAGCGATATTCCCCACTACCATTAGAACTATCTAGATGTGACTCCGGAGGAGAGGCTCTCAACTGCACCGCGACATCTGCAGCGGTTCTGCCACCTGCGTATCAGACCCCTTCCCCTCACCCTGAGGGACCCGATTATTTCCCTCTACTTAGCACTGGTGAGACCACATTTGGAATGCCGTGCCCAGTTTTGGGTTCTGCAGTACAAGAAACATAACTGTACTGAAGCAAGTCCAGCAAAGGGCCGTGAAGATCATTAAGGGACTGGAGCATCCAACATGTGAGGAGAGGCTGAGGGAGTTGGGACTCTTTAGGCTGAAAGGAGAAGTCTCAGGTGGATCTCAGGGGGCTCAAATTGAAGTACGGGAAATTCCATTTAAACAGAAGAAAAACCTTTTTTTATGGTGAGGCTGGCTGAGCACTGGAGCGGGCTGCCCAGAGGGCCTGCAGTCTCCATCCTTGGAGATAATCAAAATGCAATTAGACACAGTCCTGGACAACCTGCTGTAGCTGGTCTTGCTGGAGCAGGAGGGTTGGACTAGATGATCTCCAGGGGTGCCTTCTAACCTCAGTGTTGCCTGATCCTGTGATTCCTCCTGTTACTTTCTGGTTTACTTTTCTGTCTCTTTGGGGACAGAGCTAAAGAAGTACCATGCAGGCTCTTTACCAGTTGAGTATTGAGTATTCTCAGAATATGTCTAAACCAAAAAGGAAAACAGGCAATGCAATGAATACCAAAGGGAAGACCAGACAAGCGAAGCAAAAAAGTTAAAAACTCTTTTCACAGAGCAGTCACCCATGTGAACAGCATGGACAAAGGCATGAGATCTTCTGCTTTGAGGGAAATGCATATGCTGTTCTGCTTTTCCCTGTTCCTCCGTCAGTGAATGCCAGAGTTATTCTAAAGGCTCTGTGGTGATGACAAGCACAGTGAAGGAGGAAACAAGGATGATTCCATCTGCCAAGGGATGTTTCGGAGAACAGATATTTACTGGGTCCATTTGGATCCTGTTGCAAATAATAAGTGGAGCATCACTCAACTAACTGGATAGAGCTCAAGGTAGACAGGCAGGTTTAGGACTTAACCAAAAGCAAGAAAAGTTGTGATGGCTTGTAACGTACGTCTGTTTGTTCTTGGCTCCAGCCATCCCCACCTCTGTCTGCAAAATCCATTCCACAAGCTCTGTGTTGGGTTATATCCCAAATGAGATTATTTTACACGCAACCATATTTAATTTGCTGTGAGGGGAACACCTTGGTTTGTTTTATGTCCACATGCCTGTTTAATTGGGCTTCTTATTATTTAATGTCACTACTGCAGAGGTAGATTTTATGAGGCACAAAAGAAAATTTAATGAAAATTATTCACAAGCCCAACTTCTGACTAGTAAAACCCCGAGTTTAATGCAAGAGGCAAAGTCCCCATCTGGTACTTCTCTTTGAAAAGAACAGCCCACATGAAGGATTTATTGTGACATTACAATGCTTGATGTCAAATAATCTAGCCAGCGGAACAATATTGCCCTAAAGAGAGCCATCAGGCCCTGTGTGACATGGGTATTTGAAAGGATTAACTACACTTAAATCAATATGGGCAATGAAAACAGAAATAACCAATCTCTTAGCCGCTCAATTATTTAAGAGTGTCTTTAGTCCCCACAGAATGGAATTAAACGCTTGTTTAAGAGGACTGACAATTAAATCTATTTCTTTAATGTCAAGATAAGGACATGGGATCCTTGACTGTGGTATGGCGTGAAGGAGTGACATTTCACGAGGGGGTCACGCAGCAGGAGCCCTTAGGGTCCCTGACTGGCAAAGGGCTTTCCTGCGGGGGACGCGGCCGCGCGCACTGTGCACGCACCGCCTGTGCCGGGCACCGCCACCGCGTCTGCTGCCCCCGCGCACCCCGGCTCCGCGCCCGCCGTGCCTCGGGACCTGGCTGCCAGCCCGCGCCCGGGGGGACGGATGGCAGCGGGTCCCCCAGCGGCACCAGGCGGGACGGGACGGGCAGCAGCCAGCCACCACCCCGCCTCCAAACCCACTGCACGCACGCGGTGAGGTCTGCGCGAAAGCCTGCCCCCAGATCCAGCTTCCTAGCCGTCCCTTTTCCTTCTGAGTGAGTGCTATGTTTTAAGAGTGCAAAACGCAGGCGTTAAACCCCACAGAATACTAACAACAAAGTGTTATTTCAGATAATGTAAATGTAAGGTCATTTAATTGAAGTGGGCTGATGATATCCCAATTATTTGAGTTTTGAAAAGTTTGTCTGACCTATCCCAATATTTTTTTTAAGCTTTTTTTCTTTAGGATGTTTTACAGAGCAACCACTCTGACCTTTCACGATGATACTATCTCTCCTGAGGTGCTTGTTCATCTCAAACGCAATGAAGAAATTCCTGGTGTGGAAAATTTTAATAAGCAGCTCTATTTTCAGATGATAAAAAGGAGGTAACAGCAGCAGGACATATGCAAAGCACTGAATGTTCATCCATCATACTGCTGATACCCTAGGCGACAGGAAAATACCAGATGCCTGCGTGCCTTCAGTTAGAGTTCCTGGCCAGAAAAGCTGAAAGATGTTCTGAACTCAGAGACAACTCAGTGCACCAAGAATTCGTGAAAAAGCAGCAGCTCTAGCAGCAGTTGTCCGTCATGAATTTCAGTTTTTCACAGGCTTCCAAGAACTGACTCTTGATTTTTAGGCTACTTCACAACACGGCAAATGAACGCAGAAGCCCTCCTCTGGTTCGTAACTAGCATCTGAAAGTTGTTCCCAACGAGCCAGACCGACTCCTTGCTGCTGTTGGGCTCCGAGTCACGACAGTCGAGATCTTCTTCCTGGATCTTCCATCCTTCCTTTGCATTTTACATCTGTCCATTAAAATATTGCCGTGGTTTAATATATTCGTTCCTCTCAGCTAGGAAGAGAGTGTGGTCCGGAAAAGCTGATATTTTTCTAAGTATTTTTTTAAAACAATTTGTGAAAATGTATTGCAGAAAATCATTACTCATGACTTTGTCTTGACACTCACAAGCGTAATAGCTTGGAGGTATTGTTGATTAATGATTTCTAGTTCCTCTGATGTTCCTGTACTAACTTGTCCGCATTTCAGAGTCATAGAGTAAGGTGCAAAAAAAAAAAAACCAACCTAACCACCAAAACAAAACAATTGTCACTTGTAACCAGAGACTGCAGATTTTATGGCTTATGTACGCCCCGGCAGCCTCGCCTGCAATTCTCAACTTCAACACTCTTGCTATTGATCAAATGGCTGGGACGCTGCTGTGCTGAGCCTCACCCTCTGCACATGTCTGGTTTTGTGGTCACCCTGCTGGTTATTTTCATGCCATTATTTTGCTGATCATCACCAAATGATTTATCTCCTCATCTCCCGCGTCACTATTGCACAGCTGTTCATTCTTCAGAGCACCAAAATCGCTTTCTTTGCCCTTCTTGCCCTGTTACTCCTTACACATCTCACCACAGCTTCACCGCCGCTCTGGCACACGTCTTTCAGCCACACCTGAACCCACCAAACGGCAGCTTTACTGACGTTGCCATCGTCATCATCCACCCCAAAGAGCTGACAGTCCAGGTATGAGATGGTTCACAACAGGTAAAGATCACAAAGATCTGCAGAACGCAAGGTAGCCACGAGACGACACCAGTCCGCGCGGTCAGACGTAGTCCCAGCACATCTGCAGCCCAAGCTCTGCCGATGTGTTTATAGCTACGGACGCGTATTTGACGTAGCAGCCGTGCCTGTAATTGCAGGTGTGCGCGGGGAGGGGGTGCGCAGCATCGCCCCGCGGGGCGCCGGGCACGCTCCTCGCGCCACGGGGACGGTGCAGCGTTGGCACCTGGGGGGACGAAGGGGGCCGCCGCCGCGCGCCCAGACCCGGCCTCAGGCCTGTCCTGCACTGGCAAGCGCAGGCGGCTGGGCAAGGGCTCCTGTGCCCCTTTTCCAATCCTTTGGAATGAAATTGTTAAGCAAACCCCATTATTTCATGGCTGTTCTTTATCATATAATCTCAAGGTACTGATTTTCATGCTTGTTAAAATTTGCATTAACCCGTATAAACATATATACAGGTTAGCGACAGAAAAGGCAGATTTAATTTCTTTGCAGACTTCTGACCTAAAGTAGAATCCCATAGGAGAGGAAACTTTTTTCCAGCATGGATTTAATTCTATCAATCCGTATCTGGAGCATCCATTCCCCAACAGCTTACTGCTGCAGCAGCTGAAGGATAAGGATCTGCTGGTAGGCTGTCAGAGGCTGTGAACTGACTATTTAGTCCAATAATCCAAATGCCATAAGCAGGATTAAGAAATCCAGGCCGACCATCACCAAGCTGTCCACGCTCACAGGGATCTACAAGGGGGTGAGGAGCACGAGCACGAGCCCTGTGAATATCCAGCCCCTCCGTAGCATTCCCGTGCTCTCTGCGGTACCGACATTCGTTGTTAGCAGAAAACTTGGGAACTGAAATTAAAAGGGAATCTCTCACTCCTTCCCCCACCTTTTATTCTGGCTTTAGCTGCTGAGGGACTCGAAGGCTGGATTTCAGATACACTGAGATTGCGCCACAGGCAAAGGGAGCTCTGCTTTTCTCGTCATATTTTACTTTCCATCCTCTTTTACTCTACACGAATCACTGTTACTGCACACGGCATGCAAACACCGTTCCAAACCGGTGGCTGCAACCTGGGAAATCCTTGTTCAAAGCTGGTGCCAACCTCCTCCCCTTCCCCCTTTTAGACCTGAAAGTGTTTTCTGATTCTCCTGGCAGGAAGATACAAGTCTCGGCAGGAGAACCCCAACGAAGCCAAAGAGGAATCACGCCGTTTGCTTTCAGGGCTGACTCGTACGGGCTCTGCCCCAGCCGCTCTGACCCCGTCACCCGCGGCTGCTCCCCGGCGGGGCTGGTTCGTGCCTGCCTCTCGCCACGCAGCGAGCGGGGAACTCGTCTCGCGCAGACCGTGCTGTCACTTTTCTTCACTTGACAGCAGACTGGTCTGACATGGTTCTTGTCACTCAAACGGTGTAGAGCGCAGATCCCTTTAATCCATCTAACAAGAAGTTCTCTTGTCTTCTCTCAGCACCAAAACTAATTACACAACAAACCGCAAGTGTGTGGTTTCATGCAGGGACATAAGGAAAGAAAAGACAATGTTTGCATGAGGGTACGCAGAACACCGTCGGACCGAGAGTCTGTCACATTTTGCTTCCTTGCAGCCCATTTCCCACACCTGAGAAAAGCCAGGGCACAGTTTTAACTCAAGCTCAAGAGTTCGCTCCTCAGCTAGCCTCGTCTCTCCCAACGCTCTTTGCAGCAAGCGGGGCTGTAGCTCTGATTCCACGGGCTTCGCTGCAAGCTGGAGCAAACCACGCGCTTTGGCTCTGAACCGTCTCATTCACAAGATGGTTCAAATCGCGGACCACCCCTCAGAGGAACCACTGGTGGTCACCCACGGTCACAGCTGCAAACACCTCCCACTATGACCACTAGGCCTGTGCCAAACTGGAGCTGTGGATGTTTTCCCCATGTTCATTATTTTTGCTGTTCTCTGGTGTCACAACATACCTGGAGCATTACACCTTAATCTGCCTCTTTGCCCAATCGCTAACTGATGGACAGGAAAATAAACCTATGCAAGATAAGAATTCATCCAACGCCAGTGCTTGTTACTTGTCTTGGTAATTGAAGATCTGCATTAAATAAATGGAAATAGAGTCATGTCTGCTTAAGTAGAAAGATGAGGAACGAGCAAGAAGTAAAATAAGAAGTCTAATCTCTGTAATAGGAAGACCATTAACATTCACGGCATGGGGTGCACTGAGGGAATTTTAGAGTAACTCATTAGAGCTCCCAGCCTGGGGAACAAGGGGTCACAGCAGCCGGGAAGGAAGGAGCTGCTAGAACAGTAAGGCTATTCTCTTGCGAAGGAATCTGGCTTGGACGGTACGTTTTGGAAGGAGCATGCTGGAGAGGCTGGAAATCAGCATTTTACTTTGTGACTACACTGCTAGTGTAAACTATTAACATAAATACAACTAGATGCACAAGAGCATAGAATTTGAGTACTGCCTCTGGCCTTTGCAGCTCTCTACTACAAAAGAAATAATTTCTATCAGTTTCAGAAACGGAAAGGAAAGGATGTCAAAGAACAAGCTGTAAAACCTGAGTTGTAGGGCTAAGCTCTGTTTTGAGAAGTAGCAGGATCTTCCTTGGCCTGTATTCTTCTTGTGTTAGGAAGTCAATCAACTAATGGCAACGGTATTAGCAATTGCCAGCAGTTCTCCTACAAAGGAACGTCTGGACAGGACGCCTATCAGCCAGGAGCGCAACACAGGCGCTTTTTTGTGCTTGGTTCAGACGAGGTTGTTAAATGCAGTCAGCAACAGTCATGAGGCAGGAATTGTGCTTTCAAGCTGGTTTAACTGCTCACCTCTTTGTGTGGGGCAAAGTGATATTTAACAGGGAATGGAAAGGTGTACCTTTCAAGAAAGTGAAGATTTGGCACTTCTCCCCCCCCATGAACGCCTGCACCAGGCGCACTGCGATGCGGTTGCTTCTTGGGCAGACGTGCAGAACCAGGTCCTGTACAGCACTGTACATCATCTTTAATATACATCTTCAAATATCTGAAACAAAACACTTCAGGCCGTCCTGCTCTAGTGAAGAATGCCTTCCACTGTCTGGCAGATAACCCTGCGCTGGCCATGCCTGTAAGGAGCCTCCAGCACCTGGCCACCGGCATTGGGAGGGAAGGGGAGCCCTGTGGCCAGCAGGCTCCCAGGGGGCCATACATTCCTCCTGCAAACCTTCAATTCACCTGTTTCTAAGCTTTGCCCCAGCTCCTCCCCCTCGCCAGTGCACCCTTTAATCTTATTTATTAGGCAAAACCACGGGGATAGGTTTAATCAGGGGAGAGGTGGGATGCCAATAGCCCCAGGGCTGCCCCAGCTGTGTGATGGAGCCCCTGCTGCAGGGGGAGCGGAGGGCTGATGAGCTTTTCAGCTTGAGTCTCCACAGGCTTCGTGTTCACCCGGGGCAGCCCATCCCCGATGGGAGAGCTCGCTCAGCGCAGGCCTGCTAGGCAGCTCTGCTGCTTACAAAGCGCCTGTTACTCGATTAATTTGTTGGAACATAATATAGCCAGGAATGCTCCAGAAAACTCCCCAGATGTCCCCCTCTGTGCCTCTTCCCCATTAACCTGAACAGAATCGATGCAGTCTGAAGTCAGATGCTCTTTATAAGTAAAAGATACGGCACATCAAAGGCGGCGGTGACTTAGCACTTCTCCGTCTGTTTTGAACGCTGCAAAGCGGCGGTGTGCTTGTGCCTGCCCCGAGAGGGGGCACGCTGGCCTAGGTTACCTAAAAGCAGCGGAAAGCACACGCAGCACAGCGCAACGTCCTTTCGAATGTACCTTGGGGGACGGGCAGGGCCAAAATAATTCTTATTAGGAGCAGCCAATGATTCTGCTTATGCCTGTATGAAACACAGGGAGTAACTCAGAATTTGATCCTTTTTCAAAATGCACTTTAACTGTAATAAAGCAACATTTCTGAAGTAATGTTTCTTGTGTCTGTCACTATGGCAACCTGCGAGGTGCCAGCGCGACAGGAAACCTGCGTTGGGAGGCTGCATCCCAAGCGGTCGTATCAGGAGGCAAAGGCAGTATCATGTACGCCAAAGAAACAAACACCGCTTAAGAGCTTCCTTTTTTGGTTTACGGCAGGTCACAAAGGTGTTGAGCAGGACTTTTCAGCAAATGCCAACACCAAACTGAAGACTGTCAAGCAGCCCATGCTAAAATGACCTTTTAGAAGCCTTTCAGACCATCTTGCTTCCTCCAGACACTCGCTACTGCCAAGGCAATGCCTAGCATCCGCTTTGATCACCGATTCTAGGAACTGCTTCTTGCATGTTTGTTCATAAACCCAGTAAGAACTTAACATTGAAAAATTTAATATTAAATAACAAATAAAACAAAATATTTTCAAGGGAGAATTTCTCAGGTAAAAGGCACAGAACTGAGAAACCACACGTGGCCTTTGCATTATGTTTCTAAGGAAATACCTGAGAACAACTGCATCGTCTCAGGACAGATGTTGGTAAACGTTTGTGTAAGCAGCCCTGACTTGTTGGGAAAGCACCAGTTTCTTTTTGCCACTTCTGACCAAAACAAACAAACAAAAAAATCTTTTCCTTATAACACCTACATTGGAAAGTTTATTTCAAGATGAGAGAGGGAAAGAAAAAGTACTTTCAAAAGAGGTCCTTTTTCTGGTGTGATGTTTGAGGGTATTTACAAATTAAGCATTTTGCTTTTGTGTTACAGAAATTAAAATCCTTTAAGAAACAAGTTCAGGCACTTTGCTGGAAATAAGTGTCCTGACCTGCAAATTAATGCCAGTTCTGTAGCCAGAGTTCTCAGAAGGATAAACATTTCTTGCATACTTATTGAGAAGGATCTGCCACTCATCCAGCGCCTGCTCCGGCACCCACTGAAGCAGATAACAGCCTCTCCATTAACCCCTGCAAGGTGAAGATCTGACCCGCACGCAGGCAGCTGTAAGGACTGGTCCTGCGGTTGCTAACATCACTGCTAAAACTTCCATCGCCTTCCAGCGGGATCAGGAGCAGAGCTGTACCACTTGGCATCCAGAATGGCCCATGTGTGAGCAGAACAGCACCCCAAGACTCTGGCCCTGGGCCCTTCACTAAGCCAAGCTCCCACCCAGAGCTGTTAATCAATAAGGTAAGCAAGACCTGACCTTCCCAGTAAAAATGCCCACCTCTTCCCAGAACAGCTGATGTCTGGGAATGCGCCGATTTTTACTTCCCCACTGAGCAGCAAGTTTTTCGCATAGTTGGGATGCACCACTTCTTTCCCCAGTGACTGAAAACGCCAAAGGTAAAACCCAAACCAACTCACCAGTGCGCTACAGTTACAGAGGCAGGAATGCTCCATGCCTTTGGTGCGACACCGGCTGTACGCAGATGTTCCTCTGCTCTCCCGGGACAGGAGCTGTCGTACAATAAACACAACATAGCAAACCGGCACGCAGCAATGCTATCACAACAGGCTCTGCACCTTCCGTGGCACTGACAGGTAAAAGCAAGCAGTACTGCTCCCCAGTGAAAGCACATAATAGTTTTTTTTATTCCTTTTTACCCAAGAAAAAGCTAATTGCTTTGAATATGGTTTCTTTTTTTTCCAGTTTGACCTCCACTGGATAAGGCTTCAAAAACAGGGTATCAGTTTATTATAAGGGCTCATTTAGCATCATATTACTCTGCAGCTGGACAGTGACTGCAATATAATCCAGAAGGGCTGCATGTTCCTGGAGGCTGCCTGGTAATTATACCTGGATCACCAAACCATTCAGAACTAACACCAGGAGCATTATGGTCTTTTCACCTCATCATAGCGCATTGAGCAGGTATGCAATGTTCTTTCATTTGCCTGAACTCTGATCAAGCAACTTTCTGGGCTTCACCTGAGCAAGGGGCTATCCCGAAGCACATACTCCTTTGTGGCACAGAGCGCGGCACTCTTGTAGCCAAAGTCACCATCCTGGGCTGGATGTCACTGAGATGCCTTGCAAGGGTCTTGGTACCACCAAGGCCAAAGGCTAGGGTTTGCGAGGGCTGTGCCAGACTATGGGTTACTTGTTGCCCCTGAGCTGGGAGGTGGAGGAGGAGACCAGGGAAGGGCAGCCTAAGCTCTCCTTACCTACTGTGGGCTACAGAAACTGGCTTAGCCTTCTGGCTGGTTGGTCCTTGGCATCCAAGAGTGATCTAATTTATAATCACTGTAATACCAAAGCATAACTGACAGTGTTGGCAGAGGTCTGAACCAGGCTCAGCCCTGCTATTCTGATCTGACAGCGCTGCGAGTGAGGTCAAACACAGCGTTCTCTCTGCTGAGGCTGCCAATGGGGATCCAAAGACAACAAAAGGCATTTATTGGTCTTGCTTATTGCTTTCAGGGTAAGATTACACCCTGCTAAACCATGGCTTTTGTTAATGAACTTCAAATTAAGAAAAAGACTGATTCCCCAATATGTCAGAACCTGGCATAGCCTTTGCCCTTTACAGGTTGTCAATGAGGAGAAATGGCCAAGGATGGTGATGTCAGCCATCCAGGTAACAAAACGAGCAGCTTTCTGCAGAGTGATGTCCCCCAGTGCTCTGATCAGGTTTTCCCACTAATTAGTGTGTATTTAAGGCTCAAAAGATACAAAGTGAGGGGAAATCCAGCATCACCATTTCTACAATGCTGATTGCAGCCAGCACTGTTTTCTGAAGGAAGCATTAGGTGAATTCGGGGAGTTCCAGAATGAATGAGGTGTTAAGTTAGATTGGCAAATCCATTTGATCCATTTTGACAGCAGCCTCAGCCATCCAAGTCTGAGTACTCTTATCAGTCCAGATTAGAACAAGATGCCCAATTAAAACAAGATTTTATGAAGTTTGTGTTTTCAATTAGAAATGAAAGGATCTTCATCTCAGCAAGACAAATCTGTAACAATCACATTCTGTGTTACCATTCACATCCAGGATCCTATCTGAACTTCAGCAGTTCATCTAAGCATCCCTAGCCTGGCAGCCAGCAGGGAGGGTATTTCAGTGGCTCTGGCTTTGCTTATCAAAGCAACTGGGGTGCGGCCCGCAAGCGTGGGGCAGTGAAGATAAGACGACAGGTTACTCAAGAACTGCCAGTGAAGCGTGTAGCTCTCCTATGAATATCCTGATAGAAGTAGGACATCCAGAAACGGCTAGGAGTTTACTTATCACTACCGCCCTTTCAGCAAGAACGATGCTGTACTGCAGACATACAGGTGTATGGTCAGGGTAATAACAAGGCAGAACACCTGCAAGAGGAACACATGCCTGTCCCTGTCACCCAACTTGGTGGCAATGCAGAAGGAAATTCCCCTGGAAAGAGAGACTTCTACCAATAAATAAATTTAAAACCCCATAAGGAGATACCCAGGAAAAAAGAAAGGCAGAAGAGCTACCAGGGGACACCTTGCTGCTCCTAAGACAGGGGTGCGATTCTGCATTGTATTCTGTACTCTAATTCTGTACTCTCCTCGTTGCACCTCAGTTTCTGAACCGACGTTCCTGACAAGCCATGGCAGGTCTTTTTTCCTTTCTATGTCTGTACTGTAGACCTGTAACACAACATGGATCTGCTATACATATCTTACTGATCTGGCCTCAAAAGCCTCTTTCCTGAAAACACTGCAAAATAGAACTGTGACTTAATTATGCTTGGTAGTCCTCAGCAACATCAGAGACATGAGCACAGCATCTGATTATGATGATAGCATTATTACATTTCTGAGGATAGACTTAGACACATTTATAACAATTTTGGACCCAGCCCTATGAGACCACTAATCTTACTGAGGGCCCTCACCAGATGGAGCCTAATATCCCAGACATACACCTTCAGATGAGACTGCTAACATATCAGAGGGCTCCTTTCCCACCCTTAATGGAGGTTACTCTGCAGTCATTAGGCAACCACATAGGTAACGGGACTGATCTCCCAACCCTAGCCACTGCAGGAAGCTGGAAAATGCACTGGTGCCACACAACACTTGAATTCCCACTCTGCAAAAGGCTGGTATAGAGGTGGTACCTCCAACATGAGAGGCTCAAGCCAAGACTGAATCCCTATTTAACTTGCTTTTTTCTTTTTAAAACCATCTCAGAAAAGTCTCCATTGATTTTTAATGACAATTTTTGTCAACTTAATTTCCTGGGAAGAGAAGCAGCAATTTTTTGTCAGCCTCTTAGAGAACTTTGATCTTTCAGGTTTCATATGCTCACTTCTAGCTTCCCCCACATATTCTTACATTCAGGCTTCCTTATTAAAGCACAGAGGCATAAAAACCTGCTACACTACTGTATACCTATGCAAGGAATAACTCAGTACATTTGCCATGACCTATAAAATGAGCAGAAATAAGTCCACGTCTCCTATAGGATACGGGAGACAAAGACATCCTGCTTTTCTCATTGAAGGACTCTTCAGAAGTTGGAAAAGAAACATTAGAAGCAGAAAATAAATTGTATTTAAGATTAATACCTACATATTGTTTTACAATTGCAGTTACTTGGTTTATGGCTACAAGGAACTAACAAGCTGTATGAATGCAGGGGTTTTGGCCGGGCAGTTTTCTCTCTGCCACCACTGACCCAAACGCACCAGGTGTCCCTAAGCTTCGTTATCAGCCAGTGTTTGCTGCAGAGTTCCAAACGAGTGGGCAGTGCCCATCCAGTTACCCAGAGCAAGAGGCCACATTGCAGGCTCGTGTGGCCCTTTGGGTCAGTCTTTTCTCTTAGCGGAAACAAAGGTAAAAGTGGTTTTCTGGAAAAAAGTGCTTCCCTTGAGTTCCTGATGACCAACACCAGACCCAGTTCTAAGCCTGTTCTGCCCTTGTCCCCACAGATGAGGTTAAGCCTTCTGGGGTTTATGCCTAGGAATGTTGATACACAGCAAGCATTGAAGCATTCTTTGCAGCATCTTTGGAAGCCCAATTTTAAGTTTATACTGGGAGAACATTTGCAGTGATGTTTGGAGAGCTTATTCCTATGTTCTGACAGGAGAATACTGTGCCTAACCAATGCATTTCATTGTGCTAACCGAGAAGGACAAGCGAGTTGAAAGTTTTTAAAGTCCACAGAAGAAAACAATAATAAGGTTTCTAAAAAGCAGAATAAAGGCATAACTTGCCCGTGGGTATTCCACAAACAGGAAAGAGGCCAAATTCGTTTAATAAATGGTTCACCATGAATTACACACCCAATATAGACAAAAACAAAGTTCATTTACACAGCCACGACCCAGCCTTGACGGTTTCAGCTGTTGCTGCCTCTGTGAAGTGGTATTTCATTAACAAAAATCAATGAGATGATATTAGGTGCTTTCTTATTGTCTCTACGACTAGAGCAATACCATCCGCTTAGATCAAGGACCAGGAGGTAAGAAAGGACCTCAAACATAGGCTGGGAAATATCAGTGCACAGAGGTGAGGCAGGGATGCAAATAAACTAAAAATCATTCTTATACTGAAATTGTGTCTAATAATAATAGTGGACAAACACCACCCTCCAGCCAATACTACAGAATGGGTAACAAGCTTACTATAGAATTACTGGGACTATTAATGGATTACTTGGTCTCTGAGATGCTAACTAGGAACAAACAGATAATTAATGTTCCAGTCATAATAGCCACCCTTGCTTTAAAAGCAGGTCATTCTAACCTCACTTTGCTGGTCACTCTTCAAGCACAGTTGAAGAATAAAACAGGTTGTCAGTAGGGTGAGTTTGTGGTGTAAATTACTTCGGAAAGAGTACTGTGGAATAAGTGAAACAGGAGGGTATCAGCATCAGTAGACGCAGAGCTTGGGGCTTGCCCAGAATTCCTGCCCAACTGATGGACATTAACTTGCACAATCAAGGTACAAGATCTGTTCCTGAAGCATATCTGTGCTCTGGATTTATAGAGGATGCATTTTCATTAAAGATGGCTGAGTATTAAGATGAAGACAAAGACAGCAACAGTGAACAAAAAGAACTGTGTATTTATCAAAAGGTTTGGCATAAATATGGGGTGCTGGTAGAGGGTTTCAGCTGGTTTATGTCTCAGCAACAGTTTAAACAATAACATTCATATCACAGAATGGTGTAGATAATATCTGCAATAAAACTGGGTCTTTTATGTTCAGAAGCAGACAAAGCCAGGAAAGCACATTGATAAATGAGGCTCAGCCTTCCTTTTTCGTTGTGGTGGAGCTCCCTCTAGCTTATGGCGTGAACCCTGTATCTGTAAATCATATTTGCTTAAACTCATCCCTCCATTTTTAGGGTAGAAAAGGCTCCCGATTCCATATTCTTGGAAGCAGTTATGACATTTATAATTCATCTGAAAAAAAAAGCCCCCAAACCCCAGCTGCTAGTTGAATGACATTAACAGGGCTGATGACAGTAAATTTCATACTCTTAAAAAGAACAGTATAGCGAAAAAATTTCTGACACCTGGGGATGTGACTGCCATAAGCAGCACTTTCTGCCTCTTCCAGCTTTGTTCTCTTATTTTTATATATATAAAAAATAATGTATCTTTACTTACTTGGTTGAGAGAATCAGCCATTCCAAAATGTCAGTGAGTTCAGTGGATTCTGCAAGGTAAAATTATTTGCTAAATTAATATTACTGCACAAAATAAATTAAACCGAGTAATCCCAATTCCTTAAAAACTTACCTAATCACCTTATTGACAAGAACAAACCATAAAAAGTGACTAAGGAGTATCTGAGTCTGACTAAAGGTAGGAAAGTAATCACCGCGAGGCGTTTTGTTCAGGATGAGGATATTCATTTGGTTTGGTTGCAGAGTTCACACAGGTTCCCTTCTTTAGGATTCCTCTACTTTTCTGAATTAATGGTTGCAAATGCTAACTGTACCTTTAAAAAACTGGAACGAGTGGTGCATTATGGAAACATTGTTTTGCTGAAATGCTAATTTGGGGAGATTAAGAAGACATTTCTGAAGAACAATATCCAAAATCTGATGTGAAGCTTAAATAACTACTGAAACGATAAGCAGGCAGAGCTACAGGAGAAGAGTTAATTAAAAATCTCCAAGGCAACTTCTATTCCTTTGTCACAAAATAAATGCTATGCTACTGATACTGTACCTGTAAACTGAAAAATCACCAGCTGCTGTAGCTAGCCAGAGAATAGAAAAGGATTTACTTGTTAGCAATGTCCCAAGGATTCTGCATTTTAAATGCATTTGGCCACGTTTCTTCATAAATATTGCTCCCTGGGTTTTCTATTTAACTTCACAACTGCTTATCATAAGCTCCTTTGTGCACTGAAAAAATCAAGTTCACCCATGTTAAAATTAACAAAGAATCAGCTTATTACAGACTTTGAAGAATCTGATTCAATAGGAATGAATATTAAATTCAGATTGAAGACTGAGAGACAAAACAGATGCTTTATACACCTTGCTTGGGAAACCACAGCACAATGAAAAATGTCGCTGCAAAAATTTTTAGGGCTGAAACTGTGTCTATATTATTGCTCTCCCTCCTTCAATAAATTAATATACGAGATCCTTTTTATTTTTAGAAATTAATTATGCTATTCAGGTGTTTTAGAATGCTGAGATTTTAGGAACTGAATGCTCTGGAAATTGTCTAATCAGAATGCTAATTTATCTGCTAAACTACAGCATTGATAAAGAGATAAAACTTTAAAAACAGATCATCTGCTGAAGTTTATTCTTTCTTAGCTAACAGAAAGTAATCCATCACAGAGCCCGCTTTAATTCAAATTACATTTGGATGTATCTTAGAGAAATGAGTGAAAAGAGAAAAAAAATTATCTTGAAGGGAGGAAGAGCACATTTAGTTCCATGATTTTTTCCTTTTCACTATTACTGCTCTTCTAAAAGTGTTTTTTGCTTGTATAGTATTTTATAAAACACAAGTTTAATCAAATTCATCTTCTCGGAGCTTAAAATCTTCTCCAAGTAAATGCAGCGTAATTTGAGTCAGAGGTAGAAGCCCACAAGCACAGCGGATTACTGATGAAAAGTTAAAAGAAAGAAGGGTCATTTAAAAGCATTTACCCTGCACCATGCAGTGTTCGTTCCTGTCTGCAGCATCAGCATGACAAGGAACTGTCACAAAATCCCTGGATTTTCTGCCCTGATTTTATGTTAGGAATTCTTGTTCTCAAATGCCTAAGTGGCAGAAGCACCCATCCCCTTTCATCGGCTTTTGGAATTAATTTTCCCAGATGCATTCCTGTTATGTGCTGAAAACAGCCTCTACCGTCTGAGTTTGGAGGGGGGTAAGAGGGCAAGAGTTTGACACTTGCTATCCCTAATAATATAGGGGAATTGTCTGATTTAGGAGCATTTAGCCTGCATTTGATCTAACAGGATTCTTGTATGATTAAACCAAGGTGGTGACAAGTTAAACTTAAAACTGAGTGCAGCTAACTATGAAGCTCAGTAAATGCAAATTCTTTGGAAATGTGCATTAGACTTGAAAGTAAAATCTTAAGTGCAAATGGATGCAGCAGCCATGCACAGGAAGAATCCAGAGGATCTTTTATTAAACATGCTAATAATCGGACTTATGTTCCTTAAGTCACACTCAATACAATTAGGATGGATTAGATTTGTAGCGAGTTCCCAACCGCTAGCCTTTTCTAGTGATCTGTATTATAACAGAAATTGCTGTTATGATTTAAAGATGAGAATTAGTTATTTGAAGCCTTAAATTTTTTCATAAAATATAAATATCATCATACACTGAACTACTTCAAGAAGTCAAAAGCAGGTTACAGAAGTCCAGGGAAGGTGAAATGACACTACAGCAGCACTACGCAGCGCAATGCTTTGCTCCCACAAATAGACCCCATTTTTGAATTACCACTGCAACAAGAAAGCTTTGCAGTTGATCTGATTAGGCAAAAAAAGTAATTACTTTGCAGCCTATGTAGAGAGACAAAACTTTATACACATGCTCACACTCAGCTTTGGTTTGCTGTGAGCCAGCAGTAATCAACACACCAGAAAATGAGGGGAAAAACCATGAAAACAACAGACAAAATGTCACAGCTTCAAATCAAGGGACTTGGATCAGAACAATTTGGCACCACTCACGTGTTCATTTTTGTAAGGTTTTTTTCACTGAACATTTTCAGACTACAAACAACAATTGTTTTTCTTTAAAAGACTTGATCTGTATTTAGGTATGCAAGTGACTTTACGTAAGAAATACAAGACATAATTGTGAAAGTCTTTCCAAATTTGTATTTTAAGTTTTTTTATACAGAATGTCGTAAGAGTTTATTTTTATTGTCAAGATTCCGCTAACACTAAACCTGCCACTTTCTGCTTCTTGCCATGTATTTAAACACTAAAACTATGGTGTTCCTGTGACTGAGAAACCCATAGAGAAACGGGTCATTTTCTCTTACTTGTTGTATTTCACTTACTTGCTACAATTAGCTTAGAAATTCCCTGTGGAAGTTGCAAGGTATCTCTAACACTGGGATATTCACCCAGATGACACAAATTAGGGTAGGATAGAGCCTCTGAGGAGAGCACTCACCCCACCCCCACCCCCCCATCCCATCAAGTACATCATTGGTGCATCAGCTCAAAGACACAGAAAACCTGTGTGCAAACAAGAACATGGAAACCTGGGGGGGAGAGACTGCAAGAGCCAGCAGAGAAGGCAGCCCCCAGCAAGCTGGGCAGGGAGGGGCTCTAGGGGGGTAATCACAAGGTCCCTTACATCATCCCTTGCAGAGGGGAGCTTTGTGACTGAAGATGACCAGCAGGAATTTTTCCTTTGCTCCACAAATCATTTGCCTTGCTATTAAGTTTGAGGTGTTTGCCATATGCAGATAAAAATGACCAGATCAAGCAGGATCAGCAGCTGCTCTCTCCAGCGCCAGCCATCGCAGCCGGCACAGAGAAGCCCCCCAGCAGCATCCCACCAGAAGCTCCTTCCCAGCCCCTAGCAGACAGGCTGGTGCACAGCCCAAGGGAGGAGGCTGTACCTCCTCTTGTGCTCTGGGCACCCTGCCTGTCCACACACCTTCCCAGTCTTCCTCTGGCTCCTGAAGCACTCTCAGGACCTTCTGGTGGCACCAAGTTCATGGGTTAATAATGCAGCTTTTTAAAAGAGTTCAATTTTACCCAAATCTCTTGCCTTCAATTTCACTGTAGCTAAACTTATACAAGAGGTAAAGACATTTCTGATACTATGATTCTAAACAGCCCTGGTGATCCCTGATCAACTCCACCACCCACCCCTGGCTCCTGGCATCCCTGCTCTGGATGCTTACAACCAGAAAGCAAAGCACAGGCTTCTCTTTGCATCAACACGATGGGTTCACTCCCACACCTCATATGCATACCTGGGAAAAGACAAGGTGAGAAGAATCACACTGAATATCTAACACTCTGCATGCCTCCATGAGCCCAGACACAGCACACAGACCCCACCAGCACCCTGAAGCTGAGTCAGAGCATTTATGGCTCCTCACCAGCACCAAGGCCAATCCAGTGTTCCCTCCACCCTGCACACCTGAGAGCATTTCCCTTGTGATAGTGGGAATTACCTCCTTAAAAATGGTGCCTCTGTTTAGGTTTTGCCCAGCCATTTTTATTTTTTTTTTTTTAAATATAAACATTTAATGCCTGGCACAGCTGGGATGTAAAACCTGAGCTCATTAGGCTAATCTGCACTCTTACTTGCTGAGTTTCTTTGTGCTGGTTCGTGGTACTTTTGTTTTTATTCTCAAGTTACCTTGCTGGCTATAAATGAGGGTCTCCAGAACTGGGGTTTCTCCAGAAGGAGGGGCAGCAACAGCAAATGCCACCGCGGGCTGACACAGCCGAGGCGCCTGCCCGTGGGTGACGCAAGGCTCCGTGCAAGGCTGCGCTGCTCGTGCATGGAGGAGCCACTCGCTCTGCAGCCTGATCAGAAATATCGGCAGAAGGTGCTGAGCGTTGCCCGAGATGGGGCTCGCAGGGAAATGCCTCCCGCAGCGCCGCGCCGCAGGCTACCGGCCAGTGGCTTTTGCAAGGCAAGGGCTCGCTTGTTTGGTAAACCAGTTCAAGAGTCCCAACAGCTCTGCTGGGGAAATTCACCCTGTTTTGAAACGGAAAGCATCTGTGTGCCACAGAGAGCACCAGTTCTTGTGCTTTTGCCTCAGATGTTTTGCTGTGTTCTTTGGAAGTGAGAAAACATTTCATCCTGGAAAGGGTTAACCTTGATGGGTGCAATGCCTGTAAATGGGCAGGGTTCGTGCAGGCAAAATGACAGGTTTTCATCTTCTGGGGAATTAGAAAACCTGCCCTGAAAAACAGGAAAACAGACTCGTTGTCTCAGTTTTTCAGGCATTCCCATCAGCTGAATGGAAATCAGTGACTTGATTCACCTGGTTCGTAACAGCAATTGTTTTATTTCTTGGGCTTCTCTAACGCTGGCATATGGTGGGAGGTAAATTCTCTGAGGAACTAAAGCACTGCCACTTTTTCTTTACAACATTTTTTCATACTTAAAAGCTAGAAGGTCTGTAGCAGATGGTTGCAAGACGTATGAGGGGGAAATAGAGCCATAATGGTGCGGTGAGCAAAGCCCAGTGCCCAGCGGTACCGGGGTATTTTATTGACCGGTTTCTGGGGAGCAGCGTTTGGGCATGTGCTTTCTGTGCGCGTGCTGTGCGGGCAACTTGGTTCCTTCTTCTCATTCTAAATTTTCTCCTTTGAATCAGACATTCAGCTGCTGCATTTTAACATTCAGCAGCATTTTGCAGGTTGGAATGTTCAGAAGCGTACTCCTAAAAGGCAAGTGTGAAAGCCATGTCCCATGCCTTAAATGAGAGCCCCTCTTTTCTGCTCAGATTTTGACATCATCTGTGTGCATCACTAACTTACCTTTCCCGTGAAAACGCGTTTTTATGCCGTGCGCAGGCGTCGTACATTCAGCACGGCTCGCAGGGCTGTCGCAGCCCACGTAACTCCCATCCCCGGCGTACGCGCCCGGGGCCTCGGGGCAATCTTTGCTCTCGGCCGGGCTCTTGCCCCGCTTCGTTCCCGGCTGCTTTGCTAACTGAGCTATCCCGTGGATCGTTATCCCGGCTGGCTAAGCACAGGTTAAATCCTGCCCCTTCACATACACAGTGGCTCACCCCTCTGTACCCAAAGCATGTTTGCTCAACTGGAGTTTGTCGCGCAGTTTATCCACAAAACTCAGGAAAGCCTGAGGTGGCAGGGGGTGAGGGCCCGCAGCGCAGGCAGTGCCCGAGGGCCCAGCCCAGGTCAGAGCCTGTCCGGGCCAGCGGGGAGCAGCCGCAGGAGACTCGCGCTCACATCCCAATCTTACCAGGCTGACGCAGCAACGGGCAGCTCACACCCGGGCAACGCACTTGGCAGCAAACATTTGCCTTGAGGGAAGCACGCCGATTCTCCTTGCGTCCTCTGTTACCGCACCAAGCTGTACTTGAGTTCATGAGGAGGCTTGGTTTAAAATAGGATTGTGCACAGGCAAACGCAACTCTAGAAAAAAACTGGTTTACAGAACAATTCTTGCCGGATGTAAGGAAAAGAGATGCAGGATACACTGACCTGTAGTCCTACCCAGGCTGAAGATGCCAGCAGATGAAGGCCGACTCCTGAAGCCAGCTAGCATAAAATAACTTGCTTCAACTGTTCTTGATTAACTCCCTTTGAGGGCACAAAAGCATCTTTTTCCTAAGAGGCATTTAAAAAATGGACTAAGCTAACGGAGGAAAAAGACTGCCTTGTTAAAAAAATAAAATAATAAAATTGTGTCCATAGAAGGAGCTAATCTTACGTGGGGAATCTGAAGTGCATTGCTTTATAGGCATCAATTTTCAGCAAAAGGAAGGGGTAAGAATTGTCCTCAAACTTTGTGCGACCGCCCTTCTTTCCCAGGACACCCACGGGCCGCAGCAGGCGAGGCTCCCTGCTGCTCCGGCTGACAGCAGGGACGGGCCCTGGGGCGCCAGCCGGGGGGACGCAGAGCGGAGCCGCGTTGCGGCCGCACCCTGGCACTTTGGGCAAAAACGCGGCCTCGCGAGCAGGGCTTGACCTGCCGCCTCCCAGGGCTGCGACGAGCGCAGCAGCCGTGAGCCCCTTCCCAGCACGCGCGCCCTCAGCGACGCTCCGCGTGGGCCAAGGGCAGCAGTGGGTGAGCGAAGCATCCTTCCTCCCGTTCCATGAATTCATAGGCAATCCTCCGTCTGCGGCTTAGGCAGGGATGGGATAATTGCTTAACTGGAAGATTACTGCTGGGAGCAAGGTAGGGGCTGTCATTTCCCTAACGCCACTGATTTTTTTTTCAAGTTTATTAGCATGTGTAGTATCATCTCTTTGGGTTATTTTTCTTTTGTTATTAAATTCCACATAAGCTAACAACTGAAATGTAAATTAATTCATGCTGCAAACTTGGCTTCGGCTGCGTTAGGCCGTTTCCTACTCGGCGACAGAGCGCGCTGACGCGTTACCCGGTGCGAGAGTGAACCCTGCGGCAGGTACGCTGAGGCACGTGACGGATCCGTCCTAGGCAAACCGACGTCCTTGTTCTGTGCCCAAGCCCGCTCGGTGCTGAACGACGTAAGGAGGAATCAGGGTTCTGCCGTGTTAGGCGCTCTGTGTTGTATCTTTTACAGATAAATATAAGTGAAGTGTGGGTTTAAGAAATCAAATGTTGGGAAACAAGTGAATGGGGACTCTTTTCCCCACTGACATGCAGACCAGCCCAAACACACTGTAAAACGGTGGGATGGTGGGACCAAGCGGAAGGGCAGGAAAATGGTCCCTTTGGAAAATGGTGAATCTTTACAAGGGACAAAAGGGAAACTGCTCCAGTTTTCATAGAGCTTTACTTTTCCTTAGGGAAATCATAACCCTTCAGCTATCCTGAGAGGAACACAGGGGGGTTTCTGAGGCCTCAGCAGTGAGGACGCAAACCTGCAGGCTGCCCACTACCGCCAGGGTGAGCCCAGCTCCAGCCCCTGCCCGGGGCCACGGGGCTGCCACCCGCTGCCATCGCGGTGCCCAGCGAGCCGCCGGCTGGGGCTGCGGCACCGCTCGCCAGCGCGCCCGGGCTGTCTCCCACCGGTGGGAGGGGGCGGCTGCAAAGCACCCCGAGAACCAAAGCCAGGGCTTCGTCTCCAGTCAGCAGAGCCCTGGGGGTGACTGATGGAGAGGAGACCCCCTCATGGGATTCTGGGAGCCAGCTGGGGCATCCCTGCTGCCTGGGGCTGCCATGCTGCTGGGACACCCTGGGGATAGGACTAACAGGCCCCACGGGGATGGGGCTTGGTTCAGTGCCCCTGTCAGACCAACCCGAAATATTTCCCAGGCGGACGTCTCACCGGTGTGCAAGTGGGCTGGGGCGCAGGCGGGCAGGTTCCTGGAGAGGCCGTATCCCTGGAAGAAGCAGGTTAAGCCATATACACTCATGCAGCATCTTTTGCTCGGTGTCAGTTAGTATGATGAAAGTCTACAGCCCTTGTGTACGGGGTCCCATCAGCCACTTCCAAAATGCAGCCACAGCTCGGACAGCTTTTAGCAGCTCTTTACTAACTGCAGCGTTATGGCAGACGCCGCCGCTCTCCAGCTCAATTGGGTATTACAGACACCGTGGCTCTTAAATACCTGTCAGAAGGCAGAGCTTTTAAAGATAAACTAGAAATTCTCAAAAATGTAATTAAAATTAATGATTTCTATGTCAAAATTTTTTTCCCATTTGCTTCAAGCCTGGAAGTTTAACTCTAGATGCAATCTGACCTGACTGACCAGGGCATTGTTCTGTTAAAAATACCCTTCATTACAAAGTTCAAAATGACTGTATTGTTATGATAAATAATATCATGTTTATTAATGCACAAAATATTATATTAATAAATTTTCATTTATCGCAGTTAAATAAGTTCCCAGCGCATCCCGGATGAAATTTCCTAAAAAACCCCAATGAAACCCAAGGTGAAAACACAGACACTGGGCTGGAAGGGTTAGGAAGTGGATTTAATCTCCCTTTTCCCTCACAGTTCTGCTTAAGCAGGGTGGTGAACAGGAAAAAGACCCTTTAAAGGCTCCCATGACCTCCCTGTGCCTTACGCATGGGAAAAGACAGCTGACCAGAGCTGGAAAGGGCCGTAGTTTTGCAGAAGGATAAGAATTCTTTGGTACACCCTTAAAATCGTACCTCGATGTTAATTTCTAAAGAAAAAAGTCAAGAAGAATCAGTATAAATTCAGAGACAGTTTGGTGTGACTGAAGCCAAGAGATACGGTGATGTGTGATTTAAAGAGCTCATAAAAGCAGACAGCTGGCTTTAGAATCTATGGAAAGCAATAAAGCAGTTAAAAATTCTCCCAGTTGTAAGGCCTATAGATTTCCTTATCTTAAATTCTTTGGCTAAACCCCTGGAGCAAATTGCAGGGCGCATGATGGGAGTTTTGTCTTTCAGCCCAGGGGCTCCAGGGGCAGTTTCCCGGCCCCTCTCGCTGACACCCCTCGGTGCACGGTGTCTCCGCTATAGGGGAGCTTGTCTTGGCGGCAGTGTCTAGACATTCCCAGCTACTATCCTTCCTGACAGTCTCATGCCAGTGGTAATTTAAAAATTGTTTGGGATAGGCTGTGCCTCATAGACACAGGGAGCCAATAATAACCCCCAGTTCAGTGACCCGGGTCGGAGCATCAAAAAGACGGTACAGGCAACCTCAGTTCAGCATTGGGTCAGGAATCGTGACCTCCTCTGACCTTTCTTGTAGATTTAAAATTGTTTTGAGAAAGAGAAGAATAAAAAAGGTACCACTCCAGGCAGTTCTGGAAAGCACTCGGGCTTCCTGTACTGTACGCATGCATGTAAGTAACGTGTTTAAACAGATGCAGCTCTGGCAGGCCTGAAAAATTAGGATTTAGATACTTTGTGCATTTTTTTTTTTTTAATGGAGTGCACATCGCTTGCATTTAGTTTGAACACTTTGAAGTGAAAAGGTAGTGTATGAAAACATCATTTTCAGTATATTTAATAGAAAAGACAAAAAAGAAGGGCTTTTTTTTTTAATGGAGAATGAGCTAAGCAAAGAAAAAAAAAACACCTTATGTGGGTTTTTCAGATGTATTACAGAAAACACTGTCCGGTGGATCAGCTGTGTATGCCAGATGAAAAAAATTAACACTGCGATTACTAGACAAATTGCCTTGTAAGAGTGAAATGCATGCAATTGTAGGCTGGTTGGTTTTCAAAGGTTTCCTTTGTGTACATAGTATTTGCAGTCACAACCAATAAAACAAAATATACCAGCACTTTATTTGTGGTTTTGGTTTTGGAATTGCATAACGGTGACTAATATTTTCTCAAAACCTACTTTATAGTGTTTACTTAGCAGAATTTTCATGCACTGTACCTGGAAAGTATGAGATGTACTTTGTGTGCTTCCAAAGGGTTGTGAAGTCGCAGGAAGAGGTTTACCAGTTTATGGAAAGCGAGCAGAGAGTGTTTCTCCTCTCTGGGTTTTCATACAGGCTGGTACAGATCAGAAACACATTAGCCAGGAGAGGGGAGGGAAGAGCAAAATAACAGGAGCTCTCAAAGAAACATAAAAGTACAGTGAGGGCAGATGAGCTGCATGCTGTGGAGGAACTACATACAGGTTTTACAGAGGCAAACTCCGTTGAACGAGACCAAGGACACCAATGCTGTTGCTGTTCACAAAAGAAAAACATCTACATTTCTGTTACAGAAATGAGACTGCCAGCAAAGCTCAGCACAAACACATCACGGTAGGGCCCCGGGCTCTGTGCCATGCCCAGACACCGTAGCATCTTCCCAGCATTCCCACTAAAGAGGCGGCGTGATCAATTAGCTTCTGATCATGTCCAAGCCATCAGCATTCTTCTCACTGGCTGTGCACGGCTCCATCCTAGAAAGGCACAGGTAGGCTCCGTGAGGTCCTGAACTACATGCTCCTCGGAAATACGTCAGGAGTTCTTGCTGTGTTACTGCTTAAGACTCTCCTCAAACACAGGCAGCTGTCCCTATACTTTGAGACAGTTGTGATTATATTCCATTTACAATCTAAAATTGTTTCCTAAAGCTTTAGAGAAACACGCCGGTTCAATTTTTTTGTATCGAAAGGTTACAGCCTGATGTAATCGTGGGAGCTCAGGAGACAGGGGCCCTACGGTGGCATCTGTAATTTCCTAATCCGGTCCTGGCAAGACTAAGCTTTTGCAGCATAAACTATTCTTAGAGGGCTATTCCCCACTGAATTCCTTTATTTAACTAGAGGTAAGTTAGCTGGTGTTCTCACTGTGAGGAACTACTGGCCTAGAGTTCAAGCAAATTCCGTAGAAGCCAACTCTTAGGTAAAATTCCAAAGACTTCCTATTCCCATAGACCAGGACAAGAAAGGGGCTGCAAGGCCTGATGTCATCTCTGAGTGAGCTGAGAGATGGTTTTGGTTTTTTTTTTTTTGCCAAAAGCCATTCATATTGCAAATCCTTTATAATATCTTTTTCTTCTCCAGCCTTCTCTAGCAGCAGCACCCGCTGTAGAAGAGCAACTGGAAGCAGGAGGCAATTCTGATAACCTGCCTTTCTTAGGGTACAGTCTGCCACGGGCCTGGATCTGTTCAGCTCTTAATGATGCCAAACTCACCCAGCGTAGACCTTTGCTATCCCTTTGTAATCAGTAATGGCAATTTAAAACAATAGCTGCATGGTTTTTTCCCACCCCGTTTGAAGTATCACAGCACTGGCCTACTCTTTGATGCCAGAGTATGTGCTCACCAGGGTGTGCAATGTCAGTAAACTGATCCAAACATCGCCTCTCACAAGGACTGAATACAACAAAAAGCTCTGGTTCCTATGGATGCCTTGAAGCTGCAATTTATTAAAGATTGCCTGAAATTACTGTTCTCCATGCACCCAATTATAAAGCCATATTGCCTGTCTGAGCCAAGTACCATAGGAACAGCGGTCCCCAGCTCTTTCATTAGAAAGGTGCTTTCCTTCCCTTGTGACCTGTAGACACTGCCATTCTGAGATGGGAGGAAGAGGAGAAAATAACAGAACTCTACACGCTAAAGTGATCACTGAGTCACAGCAAGGAACTCGTAAAGGGCCTGTGTCAGGCTGCAGTCCGCGTGATGGCCAGCGCTGCCCCAGAAAAGGAACAAGAATCTGAAAACCATCAGGAGGAGGGGGAAAAACAGTCTTCAGTCATACGTCTCCAAACACGAGGGTGTGCTAAACGGAGGTTGCAGGGGGCTGGGAAGCAATTATGACCAGCGGCTGTGAACACAAGACATGAGATTCAGCGTAACAAAGCCAAGCAGGCACCGGTGCGCCGGGCCCCTGGCCGAGCGGTGCATTCCTGCGCAGGATTCATGAGCCTCGCTCGTCCCCAAAGGTCTTCCCCAGGTCTCTCTGCGTTCACATCTCCTGTATTATGCTGAAAGTTTCCCTCCATAGCTGCACCAGTAGGTGACTGAAACAGGAATCCAATTAGTCTCTTGAGCAAACAAGCGATAATAATAACAATAGGAGTAATAATAGGAGTTGTGATGGCCCTGGTAACTACAGTGTTACCGGTGCTAATAATTAGTTGCTGTAATTTTAATATAGTATTAGTAGTGTAAATAATTAAATCCGCATGAGAACATCCAGCAGGAAACCCAGGCAACCAAGAAAAAATCACTTCTAAAACTTAACATCAAATTGATTAACTTTTAAGGCCTGAATTTCTGCTTCCCATGGGGGCTGATACAGGCGAGAGAGAGGTTAGACCCAACGAGATGCTATTGTGTTTCTATGACAACGTGGTGTTTCAAGTAGCCTCTGCCATTACCTATGATTGGTAAAACCACTAGGCAGTGTATAAAGCGGCCAAGAGAAGCAGCAGCCAATAAATGCAGAAAATCCTTAAATCAAAGAGACACAGAAATAAGAGATGGAAACAACCTGTTAGATCATCTTGCTCATTCCCCGAGGCCCTGTGCAGTATTATTAACAGGCTCAAGAACCTTGAAAAATCCCAAAAATTCCATCCAAGACACTTGTAAAAACTTACTGAAAGGGAGAGCAATTTCTCAGGAAGTTATAAAAAAACCTTTCTAATCCGCTTTCAGTAAGTGTGCGCACACTGTATGGAGTACGCCTGGGCATCGTGTTTTCCAGCATTTGAGAAACGGGATGCATGGGAAAGGTTTCAGGGTATTACGTACCCCAGCACCGCTACTTTTGCCAAAGGTAAGACCCCCTTCAGTGTCAGCTGTACTGCACTGAATTCTCCCCTCCCCACCCTGAACTGCTTTCTGTACCCTGAAAACAGAAGTGTTTTGAAGATCCTGCAAGAGCCTTTGCTACTGCCTACCCATGTAAGCTGGTAGGTTCCAGGTGTCACACTGATGAGCTGCAGGATAGATTTCAAATAGAAAGAAGACATTTAGACAAGTATTTGTGTTATTGTTAGAACCCCACATCTGCTTTTTTAGTGAAAGGGAAGAAGGGGGTTAGACTACCTCGAAACTTGTGAGTCGTCTGCTTGCCCTTTGCTTAGCCAGGGTGCAGCAGCACCTTCTCGAAGCAAATCAAAGCCCTGTCTGGTAGTTTCTGACTGCCCCAGAAGTGCTGCTGGGAAGTACAGATGCTATGTTAATATATAAAAGGAAATGTGCAAGCTATCAGTTTGAATCTTAAATTTTCAGGGCCACCTTACCCAAATGCAGGGGTAGCAAAAACCCTCTTTGGGGCCTTGGCCTCCATTGAAGACATGTGAGCACACGGACAGAGATAAACATGAAAGGTTGTTGTCATGAAACCCACAGTAACACAGGTTCATCTCTGTCTGCATCCCAGGCCATCAGACTATCACATACAAGATAGAGATGGTTTCAGAGCCCAAACAGTTCTATCTCACCCACCATATGACATAAAAGCCTAGAAGGCGGCTTCCCAGCACCTCAGAGAATTCAGTAGTGGTAATTAATGGGTTGTTTCCGTGCAAGACTGTGTGTGCGCCACAGGAGACCCCCATACCTGGACTAGTTTTACAAGGAGCCAATTGGGCCTGGTGAAACAGAAATAGCCCACGCCAGCAAGGGGATGCTGTCTCTGTTCAAAGGCAGCTCTCTCCTCTCCATCCCACCGACCTTCCTACCAGCTTTTGACACGCGTCCTCGGGGCCATGGTTTGCACTTGATGAATGAGACCCCAAGGAAGCATTAAAAGCTTGAGTGATTTGGAGATTTTTGGTAAACCTGAGAGCTTGCTTTGATGTGTCACAACACTAAATCTCTCTTACAATCATATGAAAAGATTCTGTGTGAGACAGGCAAAATGTTCATAATCAACTGCATCTAACAATGAAATACAAGTAATTTTAATTGCAGAAATTATCCGCTTTGACTTTCTGGGGCGAATACAAAAATCTGACAATCTGTTTGCATCGCCTACCGTTTCTATGTACTTCAGCTTCTGTTCATATATCTGAAAAAGACCCAATATATCCTTTGATTACCTCCCCGTGGGGAGAGGAGCCCAGGCTGGGGCAGGTTTGCTGGCAGGGCTGGTGACCCCACGGGGACCCACACTGGAGCCGTCTGCTCCCAAAGGACTGCACCCCATGGGGGGGATGGACCCACGCTGGAGCCGTCTGCTCCTGGAGAAAGGATGGGCCCAGGCTGGAGCAGGGAGGAATGTGAGGATTCCTGCCCTGGGGAGGAAGGAGAGGCAGGGACAGCATGGGATGAACTGACCCCAACCCCCATTCCCCGTCCCCTGTGCCGCTGGGGGAGAGGAGGGAGAGAAATTGGGACTGAAGTTGAGCCTGGGAAGAAGGGAGGGGTGGGGGGAAGGTGGTTTAAGATTCGGGGTGTTTTTATTCTCTCCTACTCTGATTTGAATTTTGGTAATAAATTAAACTAGTTTTCACAAGTTGAGTCTGTTTTGCCCATGACGATAACTGGCGAATGATTTCTCCCTGTCTTTATCTCAACCCACAAGCCTTTCACTGTATTTTCTCTCCCCTGTCCTGCTGAAGAGGGGCGCGATGGAGTGGCTTTGGTGGGCACCCATCACATCAGGCTAAGGGAAGATACGTCTCTTCCATAGGTACTATATGATGTCTTCATACTGAGCTATGGCTGCCAGTGCGATTTCATCAGCAGCACATGTATATCCTAAAGGAGTGCTACCTTTATCCTGGCATTAGATTATTACTGTGCTACATAACACAGCTACCCAGGGAGCTGCATTTTCTATGGCTATAGCTGTGTCGCTACAGCAATGGCTTAGGTGTCACAAAACGTTTGAGAACACTGGCAACGCGAGGCAGGGGCAGGACTATCCCTCCCTGGCTCCCCCAGCCTCTCCCCGATGGCCAGAGCTCGGCGATGTGCCAGGGCAGCACCAGGCTGGCTCTGCTGGCCGGTGCTCTGCACCTCCGGAGTCTCAGCTAGGCTGCCGGGTGCATCCCATCCCCTGCAGCCGGCTCGGGGCTAGCAAGGAAGAGGCCGCTCGTCTCCACGCAGGAAGCTGCCGGGACAGCTCTTCTGCAGCTGCTGGTCCAAGCTATTAAACCTATGGACAACTGGGCGAGCAGGAGTAACGCTCAGCGGCTGACACAGAAGTGCTGGCCTCTCTGCGCACTTTGTTTTCTTGAAACCATCTATTGATCACACTTGGCCTCTCAAGAAAAGAAGACATGACTTCTCATTTCATATTTTTATTCCAATATTTTATCCCATCTGCTGTTCTTTCCAAGTGTGGGACCCATACTACGTTCATATTCGGGACCAACTCGTCTTCTGATAAAGAAATGTGGACTTTGAAGCTAGCCCAGGCTGGGATCACATTACCAAGCCAGTTGCATTCCCAGTGGAAATGAGTCTTATTTTATTTACAGATAAAAAATAAAAAAGTCGTATCGTCTATTATCCCAAGGGCGTTGTTTACATTAATTTAGCAACTGCTTCCAAGGAGCTACAGAGTTCAAGAGCATTGCTAAACAGTGAGAGCCCATCCTGGATTGAGTTACTGACAGAATTACAGCTGACACTAAGAACTGCTTGAAATGTCTTGAGGGGAACTGCAGACAATGGGCTGTATTATTCAGCAGCATAAAGGTGAAGTTACAGGGGATACTTGAGACCAAGAAAGGCAGAGTCAGTCAGTCTACCAAAGCATCAGCTGTGGTTACACTAACAGCTAGCGGGGATCCCAGATCAAGGAAAGGAGGAGTTAAACTCAAAGTCAAGTAAGCCGATTTGCTGAAACTTCAGCGACTTTTATTCTTTCTTCTCCCAAGATGCAGCCCCACATCGGACCGTCAGACCCATTCTTTGCATTCTGTTCTATCAATACCTTCCTTTTGCATAAATAAAGAAGTTTCCAGTGCAGAGAATCTCCTCCACTCTGAAGCGGAATATCTTTCCCCAAAGGCTGACTCTAGATAGCTTCAACAATCTTTACAGCAGTCCTGCCAAAAGATAGCAGAGGGTACAAACCGGTGGTCTCCTCTGGGAAATGGTAAAGCCTGGTATGAACACCATTCCAAAGACAACGGTTAGTCTGCACAGCATTCCTGGACTAAACAGCATTCTGAAGACACCATGTTATGCTCAGGTAACAAGGGCTGAGTACTCTGAGACCAGACAGCGTTGACACAGATTTTGCCAGGAGAAGCTCACTGCAAGCTTCTTAGCAAGGTCTCAGCTGATCACTGCTCCCACAAGCCTGACACGCTCCATCGCGGAGAAGTGCAGGACTGCAGAGCTGCTGACACTTGCGCTGAGAAGGGTGGTGATCCCACTCCAAAGCCATCCTTCCAAGCTCATGTGCCACAGGCGCATTCATTCCCCGTTTGAATTCACGTGCCATAAATAGTCAAACCAGTGAGAACGTTTCTGGTGAGGGAAATCAAAACCATGTGGAAGTGAACTTCCACGCTCATATGCCACAAGTCTTTGCACCAGATTTCTCAACTCAATCTCTATGAGACAGAAAATTTAAAAGCACCACAGAAGCTGTCTGACCACTCCCTGTTAGGCAGCATACCTTGAATTCCAAATATTTATAATCATTAGTGCAAAAGATGGAAAGGCATTTGAGTTAGTCTGTAAAAAACACAATATATTCATGGTATTTCCCAGGCAGAAAATTAGAATAAATTTTTCAAAGAAATTATTTGCTGGAAATTATTCTCTAGAGTCTTCATATTAGCTAAAGAAACCAGGCACAAAACGCAAAAAAGAAATGAAAACTTTTAGTTCAGGTTCTGATACCGATGTTTAGTTACCATGGGGATACTTCACTCTTCTCCCATTCCAGTGGATGTGGTGAAATTCCTTTCCAAGACAGGTGCGATATTTTCTTGGCAAGCATCAAGTGGAGGTAGTAATATGTTATCAATAGTGTTGAATGAATCTCCTGTCTGTAATTAGCTATTAAAGCATGAAAGTCTTGTGCTCTGCTAGTGGGAGAGGTTTATTGCATTGTGGGTAGGGACAGTGGTCAGATTTTTCCCACTCCACACATCCACGTAGCTCTCAGCTAGACACGTCTGCACTTGGCTGTTTTGTGGAGCACTATATGAAATTTAGTCAGATGAGTTTCTTTTACTGCCCCCATGTCAGGGCAGTTCTCAGCCTCTGGAGAAAATCTACAGAGAGCAGTAAAGCCCAATTGTCCAACCAAGCTCAGCAATTGTGTCAAAGCACCATCAGGAGGTTCAAAATAATTTTTCACTCAGTGTTTCTTACCAGTAGTTACTCTCTACTTTAAAACTCTTCTCCTTTACTGCATATATGCACCATCGCTATTCTAGCACTGCTCAAGACTTCTGAGCAGAAGACAAGAATTGCCAAAATGATGATTCTGTTGCTTACTTCAACTGGGGCATGAGCTGCAAACAACTAGCAAGAGCCAGCAAGCTGGCAGAAGCACGTACGTGTCCCGCAGCCCCTCTCAGCAGAAAGAGAGTGCAATAGCAAGCAATGTGATCCATTACAAATTACTTCGTTCTCTGCTTAACTGATAAGGAAGCCACTTTAAAGCCTCAAAATTGCATTTTTTTTTCTTTTGCATGAAAGGGCATTTCCAGAAAATGCAGAGCTGGAGCTGAAGATGGAATTCCAGAACTGCCAGAATTGGGTAGGAAGCTGTCTGCTGTGGCTAGATTACTCCATGAACAGGCCTGTGTTTAAAAAGCTGTATGTTCCTACACCTTTTTACTGTAAGCCACAAAAGAATAAATTTGCACTAATAACCTTAAAGGTTCAACTTCCACCTGCACATGTCATGACGCTTGTAGCTATCACTACTAGTTTCTTCTAACTTCCTGGCTCTAAACCTCTGTCTGTAACCAAAGCAAAACCCAGGCCAAAGAGATCAGGCTAAGGAGAGATGGGTAAGACTGAAGGAACCTCCAGACCCATGCAGTCTGCTCAAAGTCTGGCTTTTCACCTCACTGGAATATCTCTGTTAACAGCAATTTCCATATTAAAGTCTGAGCTGAATGGTGACCTTCCCATATTCACAAGCATGACCTGTCTTTGCTGCTCCTCTGTACTGTGGCTTCAGCTACTTTAGCACTACCTCAGCCTCATCCATAGGATGAACAGATACCATGGTTGTCCACACAGATTTTGTGAATTTGCACTGCAATGCCTGAAATTCAGGGGTTGGGCTCCATGAGATAAGCACTGGTAAATGCAAAATC
This sequence comes from Butorides virescens, assembly GCA_017310255.1. NCBI lineage: Eukaryota > Metazoa > Chordata > Aves > Pelecaniformes > Ardeidae > Butorides > Butorides virescens. The sequence goes on along the minus strand of JADKXX010005260.1, from coordinate 91,942 downwards.
TTCTATTTCCAACCTAATTGCTACGTGATCTTTAATCTGAAACTTCAGAGTCCTGGTCCCCCTACTGTTATGTACTATGTTCTTTGTCAATGTAACCCTGGCATGTATCCCAAAATACATGAGAGGCCTTTGTAATTAAAAGTGGCTCTGTCCCGGGAGTCCTGCTGTCAAGTAACCTTTACTGCCAGCCAGAAGCCATGGGCAAGAGCAGCCCCTCTCTGTAAGGCACTGCGCTCGTGCTTCATACGGCTGCTGGATCCTGGGGCGAGGCCCCTCCTGTGCAGTGGTACCTGAGGGAGGCAGGCTTCTGGGAGCCTTTCCCAGGAGCCTCAGGTTGAATTTTATTTTTTCTTGGAGACCATGGAAAATGTGGGCCGATTTTCTTCTGTTTCCTGCACAAAAATAGTGATAGGAGATAGCAATGGGGAGAGTCTGCCCTGACGACACCTGACTGCACCGACTGGCAACCAAACTGGGCTCACACCTGCAGCACCCGCTATTGATATTGCACAACCATGTAAGCACGGGGGCAACTGGCCTAGCTCCTCTGCTAGCCTTACCTGCCAGGTCTGTGAACGGACAGAGCCGCACTTTCAAATACACAGACTACAGTCAGAAAGGCCATCCTCACCCACAACAGCAGGGAAGAAGGTGTTATAATGGTCCACAGCAACTAAACCGTTATCCTCCTAACTGCTGAAAACCCAGCCTCTCATGAGTCGGGCGCGGGACGCTTCACTTCAGAAACGCTTCTTCTGTAGCTGTGCTTCAGCCGCAGCGATGTTCCTCTTTGCAGAGCACCGCCCCTCCATTAGAGTCCTCCCTGCCCTTCCTCTTCTCTCCTGCCTTTTCCTTCCCCACCTTCCCACAGCGGGACTCGGCTCTGACTGGACTCCACAGGAAGGCAAGAAGGAATCCCTCCTCCCCTCCACGAGCCACGGGAGACCATTCCTCACGTATTTTATTCCATATTATTTTGACATTCTTAAGTTAAAACAAGATCACTTGGCACTCGGGCCAGCGGAGCAGCATCTCCGTTTGATCACAGGTCACCGCGCAGCTCCTGCTGTGCTGCCTCACAGTTTGTGTTCAGTAGCTGTGCCGGGAGCGTACTGGAAACCACCCCGATTCCAGGCAGCGCGCAGCACAGGCGGCCCTTTGCGGAAGGCACACACAGCAATGAGGATCAAAGAGAAACAACAACAATGACGACAAAATCCCTGAGCCACACAGAGTGAAAGGCTGCTGAGACTGACTTCATATTTCTGCAGCAAAACACAGCAAAAGCCTCAGAACGCTTTGCCTTGCCGAAACCCCTCAAATCTAATATTGCCGCCTTGCCCAACCCAACGCTGTCTGTAATATTTTTATATAGAGACTGGTGAAACAGCAACTGGTGTGAGCTCGTACACGTCATACCTGTTACAAAATTCTGTGAGTGATGCCAAAGAGTTTTCCCTCTACCTTCTGGTAATTCAAAGCAGTATTTGGTATTTGTGTATGGAAATCATTGCTGTATGTTCAGCAAGATTCAGAACTGGGCAGAACATTTGGGAGAGCTGGCCAGCACCCTGTGCCGCAGCCCTGGCAGGATGGGCAGACGCGCAGGACATCCGTACAACATAACCGGCTGCCCTCACCTTCGGCCCGGCAGCCCGAGCTGCCGCAGGGGCCGCACGCGAGCGTGGCCAGCGGCTCCCTCGGCCCCCCTGCCAGGCCGCAGGGCAGCACCAGCAGCGAGGGGGACGCGGGCGAGAGCCCAGCCGCCATGGCTAGTGAAGCGCAGTGGGGACGCGCCTTGGAAAGCACCCAGAGGGCCATGATGCTGTAGAAGGGTCACCGAAGCTTGCAGCCTGACCTGACGTGGAGTCCCCTGCCCAAAGACACCTCCCTGAAACCGGCACTGACGCCGGAGAGCGGCAGCCGCCAGCCCCCCCGCGCCTCTCCTGGGCGCTGGAAGGCCGCAAGGCCCGGGCCTGCTGCCACGGCACGACCCAGCCCGCCGGAGGGCGCAGCCCCTGCGCTGCCCCGCCAGCCCGCTCCAGCCCCGCTCTGGGAGGGCCCAGGGCTTTTTGGTAAAATGAGAAGCTATTTTACTCCCTCTGTTTATTTACACACAATTATTTGGCTAGGCCAGCCTGCCGAGATCAATCTCTCATGCACTGGGATGACCTATGCATTTGATACGTAGGTCTCACGGAAGAGAGCAGGGCTGGCCACCGCACATCTATGCTGCTATTGTGGTGTAGACTGCCCCCCACCACACCCGCAGAAAACCTTCCAGATTTCGCGCACATGTTCTGGCATGCCATCTGATCCAAATTAGAGTAGGCCTGCACTGGGTTCCCTTGCTCAGCACTGAATTCCAGCTGCGGTAAGCCACTAACGCTGTTACACCTAGTCTCTAATTTGAATGCATTTTACATTTCAATATATTATGTCTGAGCGTTAAAAATTTCCACAAGAGGTGGATTTTTTCCTATTCCATCAAGTCAACCTGCAGCGCAGTCAGTCTACAGAAAGCCAAGATTTGACATAAATTGTCTCCTCTCCTGCCAAGGCCTAGAGAAGCTGAAGACGCGCCGGAGGGGAGGGCGGCCGCAAAGGCAGGGCCTGTCTCTGCCACCAGGGACACAAGCCCCTTCAGCGATTCTTCTCAGAAAAGCTTTCATTATAACAAGGCTTTTTGTCCAGAAGGCCATTCTGATAAACCTTAATTTTTCTGTCAAGGTTTTTCAACGCCAAAGATGAAAACTTCTGCGGAAAAACTTACATTTTAGAATTGCATTTTTTTTTTAATGTATTTCATGGCATGTTAGTAGAAGTAATGTGCAACAAACTACCATCTGCAGTGCCCATAACGAACCAATTTGGCAATCAACCTGATTTTGAAAAAAACATAATTATCGTTTTAACTAGAAGTAAATAGCACCTGTCTTTAATGGCTTAAAAATAATGAAAAGGTTCATCTACTTCACTGTACCATCACCACACCCTCAAAACCAAACAATCAAACAACACCGGGGGAGACAGCCAGAACACGTGTGTGACATTCCAGAGCAGATGGCCCTGAGGCTTTGCCAGGGGGCCTGGGACAGCCCTGTCCCGTTCAGGGCGGCTTTCTGTAAAGCTCAGCAATACGTCTGGAGCTGGATCTCCGAGAGTCCTGCACCAACGCCACCTTTCTCCAACATGCCAAGGATGGCATTAAGATTGCTTAACCAGGTAAAGGCTTCCTTGCCACTGTCAAGGCATATGTGGCCCACTGGACAGTGCAGAATTCAAGTATTTTTGAATACTGTAGGCCTTTCTATAGGCCACGTGGCTCTCTCTCTTACCGGATACTTACCTTTTCAACAAGCCCATGCCTTTCAGTTCGGAATTGCTGGGGTTAGACCGCCTTTGGGAGGTTTCCTGGCCCACTGGCCACAGCAGCTCGTCCCCGCGGAAGAGCTCTTTGTGTTGATTTTGTCTCACTGCCCACCAGCACAGCACCACTGAGCACTCAGCAGGTCATTCCTGGGACCCAAGGCCCTAGGGACGCTGCTGGCAGAAACTCTTCTCACTTCCTCCACCTCCAACCCACCAGGACGTGGTTGTTCAAAAGTCAAAGTCTCTGCAACTTGTGCCAACCCTTTGAATTGTGGAAAGGCTGAAAGCACTGAGGAAACACCTGGCTTAGCCGATTTACAGGTGCAAACTGATTGCCTATGTGACTTCAGAAGCAGATTCCACACACCCAGCACATATACTTGGTCTGCCAGCCACAGGTTAGATTTTAATAACTAAACATCCATGCCTGCTACGTGGAAAGCTCTAGCCACACAGTCCAGGTAAGATGCTCAGAGTTTAACTAACACACCTCCCAAACTTATCTGCAGGCTGTATGGTCAGAGAGGCAGCACCAGCGTTCTCCTGCGCTGCCCACTCCTCTCTGCCCAGGGCGCACAGCTGGCAAGGGGTCTGTAGTGCAGATTGGCTTCTGTATGAATAGCTCCACGAGGCGCCTGACAGTACAAGGTGAAATTAAGATGGAAAAGCATCTGTAGAAGGTTAGCTTTTCACTCAGGCCAAAGAAATATGGATAAGAAGAAAGGTTAAAAATAAGGTAACAGGAGAAATAAATGCCCATCATCACAGAAGCTAAGAACAATTTCAACTTACAAATTTCAGAACATGTCTTGGATAACAATTAGGCTTAAGATAAGAAAACAGTGGACTTCAAAGGAACACTAGCCAGATGTTAATTGCACCATGCTTATGTAAAAGTAGTTTGTTTTCCTTTCAGCTGCCCCCGCCCTCATTTAGTAGAAACCTGGTATTCCAGAAAAGGACAATATCTGTTGAGTGGAATCTCTTCCCGTCCACAGTGAGGAGCTCTGCTCTGGCCCTGGTTATATCTGGAGCTGAACTGCTGTGAGTAATACTGACAGCAAACTCGCAGAGTCCTCCTGTCCCAGCACCTTTCTTGTCTCACTTGGCATCAGGGTGGATTCACCTCCTCCTGTTAAAGACGTGCAGCAACAACGCAATTGCTTCTGTCTTTGGAGCATGCTGTTGCCCCAGAGAATGTTCTTGTTCACCTGCAGATGAAGTAACGTGCAGCTAGCTATTTTGGAAAAGGTTCAAGAAAGAAAATCCTACACCAATGACTACAGCTTTTGTTTGGGGTTTGGGTTGGGTTTTTTTAATGTTTGACAGAGCCTAAAAGTTCATCTCCAGATGTGACGTGCAAGAAAGGAAGCAAGTGCAAACCACATTCCCAAGTATTGTTTCCAACACAGCCAGGGAACAAAGGGACAGTTTTCCCAGGGTGTGATGCCCAGCAGCCACTCACCATAGCACCAGCACAGCAAACTTCCCGGGGCAGCAGCTGAGTTCGGATTCCCAGGAAACTCTGAAAAAGAAGGAACAAGTGATGCACAGAAACATCAAATTTAGGTTTTGGAAGTTCAGAGGAGCTTGCTTAAAATATCCCTGCGGACTTAGAAGTTGGAGACAGTATCAGCTGCACACAGCTGATTACACAGCGTGCGTGTTTTGGAGACCACATGATGCAGATTAGAGATGTGGCAGGTATCAAGAAGTAGCAAAGGCCAGCTGCTTGCTAAGGAATGGGAGCCAAGCGTCACAGCATGGCTAGCAGGTTAGAGACTTTTTTAGCCAGGGCCTGTCCTGGGGTACCCAAGCAAGGTGGGTGGAGCAGGACAAGCCCAGGGATGGCGGCCAGTGTCAGCAAAGAGTCCAGATCATCAGGCAAGCCTGTGGCCATGAGGCAGGTCCAGGGTGAAGCCACAAAGCCAATGCACAGGTCAAGGCCAGGTCCAGTGAAGGTAACTAGCAGCAGAGACATACTTTCATCTGCAAATTTCCTAGTGCAAGATACTTTCCATATTAGTTAGATTAATTTTGGGAACCTAAAAAAAGGGAAAAAAGAAATCAACCCCAAAATGAACAGGTTGTATTTAAAAAAAATTAAACAAAGGATAAGTAAATAATATAGAATACATAAAACATGTGCTGATCATCCCCCACTCAGCCCTCACCCCACTTCAGTCAGGGTGAGGGTCAGGACAACGGCCGGCATGAACTGCACTGCACGTAAAATGCCAAGACAACGGCCAGATCCCGCAGAGATCTGAGGGACAAGTACAGGGATAAAAGTGACAGCATCTCAGAGGCAATACTTCTTCCCACTCCTTCTCACCCTCGCCTGTAGGTGCCAGCGTTGCCAGAGCTGGAGGGGGCTGAAATGACTCATTTCCAGCATGAGGACTTCACCGAGCACCGTAGCTCAGCGTAGCGCTAAGTCTGCCGTGCGTGTGCCCGACCAGCCTGACCCAAACGCCTGCTGTGTCCCAGTCCCGGGGCGCTCGACGCACACCACCTGCAGCAGCACTGGGCAGCCGGAGGAGCGAGCCCTCCCTCCCTCCCAGCTCCCCCCGCACCGCCAGTGCAAGAACCCCTGGATCTGCTGGCCAGGAAGGTGTGAGCTGAAGCGCGGGAGCTGCCTCTTCACCCGGACGCCTTCTGCAGCAACCCGCTAAGTGGAGAAAGCACCCATCTCCACTGCCAGCTTCTTTGCATGTGCAGATGATTGGATCTCTATTGCAAAAAGAAAATGACGGCTGTTTTGTTTCCTCACTCCAGCTGAATACTGCGGCTTTGTGCTCAGCAGACACACAGGAGGGAAAGTAATTTTCCCTGACAGAGAGGCCAGAAGAACTGCAGAAAATCTCTCTTACTAAGCAGCTTACTGGCTAAACCTGAGCAGCGTCTCCAGGAGAGTGAGGCCAGCACGGGGTGGGTAGCTCACTGGGGTAGGGAGAACACGGTGGCAGCAGCAGCTGCTTCTGCTGATACCAAGATGAGACTCAGTGTTGGGATGGCAGGTTTTACAACAGCAATCCCAAGGACAGGGAGAGCAGCGCAAGTGTAGGAAACAGGGGGTTAGAGCAAATACAAGGTTCTGGTTTCTGTAATTGCAGGTAAGCAAATTATAAAAATAATAGTAATATTGAATGTTTCAAGCAATTAAATCAAAGAGATAATATTTAAATCAAAAAAAAGTAGCTGTTGAAATTTTACTTGAAAACTATAACCAGTAGCTCTTGTTGTATGTCTGCCAATTATTCACATTGATCTGCTAATAATAGGATATGGAATGCTTTTCATCATCAGAGAAGCTGTAGTTATTAGTCAACCTTGGGGTTGCTGGTTCAGTTCATTATTCTCAATTATGCTAATTGAAAAGCTGATGTGCAGAAATGAGGCTGTTGATTTTGCTGGGATTGCTGGAACCCAGCAGTAGTAGGCACCTCCCCAGGTCTTTGCTCTTACCAGCTGCTCTTGCTGAGCTGGTCGAATGTCCTGGACCCACGGACAGGAAACAGGGGGTGCTTGTCTTCTCAAAAAGGTAAAATAAGGTCTAGCCCAAGCCAGCCCCAAATATCTTGCACAGTACCCCCACCCCATCTGCCATTTTCCTAAGCAATTCGGTGGAGTTTATCTAGGAAGCAGCTGAAACAGGAATAGCTAAGTCAGGGTTTAAAACAGGGCAGGGACATCGGCAAAACCCAAAATAAAACAAATACATAAGCGTAGGCAATGATGCAGAAGCAAGCATGCTTTGGGGTGTAAAAGGACTCTGTGGGTCAGAGAGACACCCTCCTGGATGCCGGGTTTCTGCAATTGGCGTAAACTGAGTGAGAAAGGTTAAGCATAAGGCATTTCCCTGGACAAGTGTGCTGGGAAGGGCAGGGGCAAAGCTAACAGGGCAATGCTGCCTCCAGGTCTGGCAGACAGCATCGTACCTGAGCTCGTCAGGAAGCTTCTCCTCTCTGCCAACCATTTCAACAGCCACAATCTCTTTCATTAAAAGTATATATATATTTCATTTATTCCCATATTAGGACTTAATCTTCCCACACAGATTCTTTCTTAGAGCTGTTCCTATTTGCATAATTAAAATGGGGACAGTAGAGCCTTTTGTGTGGGGTTTTTTTTTTTTAGTAAAAGGCAGGGGCACCACCTAACGGTGAGTTAGAACCCTTGGCTTTTTCTTTCTGCAGCTGGCTAGCTACTATACCAACGCTGGCACTACAGATAGCAGAGACAAAATCAAACTGTTCAGTTGAGTTTGAGCTGTCAATTACTAATCCTGAACACTGGCAAGATTGGTCAGGGTACCTTCTATTACACCCTCGGCCCCTATGCACAACTCATCTTAAGAAAGAAAATAAAGCAAAGAGGTTTTTATGCCAACTGTATGTTAAATTAAATTAAATTTCTTAGAAACTAAGTTATTCTAGTGCAGGAGGGAAAAAAAAAACCCTGTAATCCAGGATTTGTAGTGCCATTCCAGCCTCTCCCCACTGAGCAATATTTCAACTGGAGACCTGCAAAGGGGACAGGCACAGGTCCTCTGGTAACTCATATTAAAATTTTTAAATTAACTTCAAAGCAGGTATTTGTCTTGATAAATTATTTTTTCTCATGGGCTGCTAAGTTTGTCCATGATTTTGCATTCTGATGTCAGAGCGAAAACAAAGAGAAAAGAAAACAAATTTAAGGAAAAATTGCTCATTAGTGAAACCAGTGTGCCACTTCTCACTGCATAAAATTGAGCCTTCTGCTTTCTGAGGCCACTAGGAAATTAAAAATACACAGTCACCAGCCCTGAAGTCCCCAAAGGTGCAGAGATTGCATGGGAGTGGTGATCTGGGAACCCTTGCGTATCTGGGATTGTGATTGCAGGTCTCAGTAAGACTGAAGTAGCTTCTGGATGAACATTCCTTACACTGATGAATTCAGCAGAGGAAAACCTTCAACAGATCACCAGTTTCATTTCTGTATATGTAAAAAGTTCGGGGCTGAGCAGGTAGCTAAGGTATCTACCGCCTAGGGAAAGGATCAGCCAGGAGAACCCTTGCTCGGGCAGCCCTGCTCCAGAGCACACTCTGCCTAGGCTGGGCAAAAGGGGCCCAGGAAAGGTGCATTCAGGCGGTTTATATCCTGCACTTACAACACGTGGTCAGGAAAGGACCACAGCAGGCTGCGTGTGTAGGACAGCAGCCCCACTAAGCAGATGTTGCAGCATTTGCCGAGTCTGCGCGACAGCCGCCCGCCTTCACTGGCGGGGCCGCGCAGGCAGCGCTGCGCCGAGCACGGAGCCGCGCTGCCGTTCATCCGTGCTACAGTCCTGCGAGTGCAAAGTCCACTGTTAGCTCTGCAGGGGGAGGAATGAGAAATTGAGGACAGGAGCAAAAAACTTAGAAGCATCCTTAATGTCCTCAGAGACTGACAAACAAAACAGCAATGTTGTCACTGGTTGGCCAAAGAAACATCAACACCCAACTTATCTCAAAGCTGGTACAGGCAAAACAGAACTGCAACATGCTTTTTAAAAAGAGGGGAAAAGGAAAAAAAAAACCCACAGGTGCTGCCAAAGATGGTTTGTGAAATAAACCTCTGCGTAACCACTGTCAGCCACAACCCCAGCTTCTCAGTGCCCACTGCATCAGATCCGTGGGGAGAGCGGGGAAGGGGACCTGAACTCTGTACCATGCTGTCACCAGTGTGAGGTGGCTGTGAAGTTGGACAGAGGCGATTTTTTAAAAATAAAAACTGGATTTATTATTTAAATAAAACTTCATTTGAAAAATATTTTTCAGTGAATCTGACAATTATTTAATATTTAATTCAACCGTACTGATGTTGTTTATATTACATCCTATGTTTTTTAGAATCTACTAAAGTTGTATACTTGAAAAAGCCAATAATGACAGCTGTGACAGCTTTAACCAAATAATCAACCTGATGGAAGTTAGCAGAATCCTCTTATACATGCTGTGCTTCCCTAAGATTGCAGGAATTGGGTTAAAAAAAATACTTTGTACTAAATGTAGCTGCATTTCAAACTATGGATGAAACACACGTGCATGCACATGTCTATGACATCTACATTTAGGCTAGGTGCAAATCCAGTGTGGAAGAGTGAGGGAACACAGGCGTTTCAAATTCAGACTCTGTAATGGCATCAGACTTCACTACAGAGAGGGAAACATTAGCCCTCAGCTCAGGTTTTGGTGGCCTGTCACAGAGCACCTGTATGCGAAGGCGCTGGGTATCAAAGGACAGCGCGTGCCTCTTACGTTATGGCAGGTTGACATTCTTGCATATTAACTGTACACATCTCAAAGTAAAGAACAAACATCCACTGTGCAAAATGCCTAAGGACAAAATGTGGAGCTCCAACCCAAGCTGATTAACGGTCTGTAGAAGCCACAAGTTTAGAAGAAAAGTCGTCGTTTTGTATCTGTAAGCAACACTGCAAGGTCACTGGTTCTTGTTCCTGCAGTCAGGACGGGTCTGGCACTGCAGACATTTGCATTTCACTGTTTTCCTCAATACATAAGCTACAATAGAATCAACTGTTTTAGTGCAGTGCTCAGCAGTGTCAAAGCCCATTTACACCCACACAGGACTGCGTGTGGTTCAGTAGCAGTTACCGGTTGGGCAGGATCAGGCAGGCTCCTCTTGCTAAACACTGTATGCAGGCGTAGTGAGATCCCGTTCTTGCCCCGAGGAACTTTAAATTGAAAGTAAGCATCCAGACTCCCAAAAGTATCTCAACTGCTTTAGCATGGAATTCAAGCTTTCTAACATCTCACCCTTTCTCAAGGTAAGACTATCGACAAGGGTGACCTCTGATAGAAAATGCTGCAAGTCCTGTGTGTCTCTGTACCTGACCTGTGCTAGCAGCTGGCACCTTCGCTGTATCATCACGCAGGCAGCTAAAGAAAATTCAGGAGCTCATCCAGTCTAATGCCACACGCTGCCTCGCCTCCCTGGGTAACCTGCGCCTGACGGCGCCTGCCACAAACCTGGAGACCGCGCTGTCCCCCGGGGCTGGGCTAGCACAGCGGCTTGAGGAGCTCTGACAGTAGCTGCCTGTCATTGCTTGTCCCATGAATAGAAAGCGCTCTGTCCCAAACACTTCCAGCCTTTTTGCTTTTCTGGTTGGGCTTACTTCTAACATCCCGAGCAGCGCAGATCAAGAACTCCCCAGTTCTTAGCAATTTCCCCTGCAGAAAGTGCAGGGCAACGACTGGAAGGGGAGGGGAGAGCATTTCTCATGCTTTTGTGAAATCCAAATACCTGCCCATTATGTGTTTGGGGGACTTGCAAAACTACAGCTGAGTAAGTGTGATGCAGACCAAGATATTTAGCAGCAGAGCCTGTTTCAAACACAGAGAAAGTGTGGAGAAGGGAGAGAGAGTCAAACGAGCATGTTCTTCTAACCTGCCTAGGAGGGAATTTGTTCTGTGCACTCTTCCCTTCCGCTGTAGAGGAACCACTTCTATAGCATGGTCATGGGAAACGCGGCGATTGCTCCCTTGCCTATGGAAGTGGTGAGGCACCGTTCATCCCATGGAGCTTTGCCAGCTTACTACACACAACTTGACAGGACAGTTTGTCCAACTTCCAAGTGCCTCTCTTTGGGAACTACAAGGGAACTCACACACTAACCTAGCCATTACATCAGTAAAATCACATGAAAAAAAGGGGACTTTTAGGGTTTTGCACAAAAGGGCTTAGGTCACAGTTCAGAACTTGGGAACTTGGTTTCTTCATAGTTTCTCACAAGTACTCAGCAGAACTTCAAAAAGAAATACCTCTTCTCCTTACGCTAACTGGGCAAGTCTAGCTCTGGACAGACTTCCCACATGTGTAAATGTCCCTAGTGTAGCTGTGGTGGATTCCTCATTTGTACCAAAACGCTTCTTGCACAACAGCCTTTTGCCACCCATGTGCCTGGAGCCGCTTTAGCTTGTCATCTTTTCAGAGACGTTACTCTGCAATTAACTTCTCCGCGTTGTGTGAGAGGTGTGGAAAGCTTCTATCAGGACTGGTAACTCCCGCATGAATCTCTGGAAATATTTGTTCATTTTCTAACAATTTCAGTGGCTTTCTGAAAAGAATCCCACCCCACCCCCCATCAACCTCATTTATTTAGCATGGTGTGCTGAGGAAGTGCTTTGACAGAGCCTGAAATTCATAACAAAACTTTAAATTCTCTTTTTCTATAGATATGACACAGTCTATTTCACCTCTGAGTATTACACTGACAAAAACGGCTGGGAAGTTCCTGTTGTTTTCTTCTTTGGCTTCAGAGATCTACTTGTCAACCAAAAGCACAAAATAGCGCCATAACTACCAACTATTGCAGCAAGCAATGGCCTCTGGAGCGTAGAGCTAGTGCCACTGTTGCTGCCACTAAGCACGTCCGATCTGCTTGCCTTCTCACAAACCCTTCTTAATAGCCAGCTTAAGATGATTACAGCCTGCTCTGACTGACAGAAGTACGGTGTACCTCTACCAGCTTTTGAAAAGCGCCTGGCTTTGCTTGTTGTGTTTGGCAAACAGAGACCTAACCTGATTTCAGCCTCAATAAAGCAGAGGTGTGGCTCTCTTTTTGGAAGAGGATGTGGGGACTCTTGACCTGACATGACCTTCACTTTAATGCTTTTTTATAGCTTTATATTGCAAAACCAGTTTGGATTTAATTAATTTTTTTTTTACTACCAACAGGGTATAAAATCTGCATGTGACCTGCCTGCACCGCAGCAGCAGGCAATGCTCTTCACTGCTGCAGTAGTCAGTTTGGGTTAGGTCACAGCAGGTCAGCAAATAATCTCCAAAGCACTGAATAATTTAAAGGGTAATTCAGTGGTCAATGAATGTCAGACCTTCTAATTCCATAAATCATCTCTCAAAATGATCTGTGAATTGTATTAAACAATGCATTCTACAGTTTCCCCATTGACTGTCTGTCCCACGTAAGTATGGATTTGAGGCCGGTAAGCGTGCATGTTCCAATTGTTCTGACCATTTATATGACAAGGAAGCCAAGCTGACAATTGCCACTTGCATCCAAAACAATGTGTAGGTGTCCCAGCAAAAGGTAATTCAGTAGGACACCATCTCATGAACACAGAGGCTCACAGAGTTTGGGGCTGTGAGATGAGCTTCATCTTTTTTTCTTGATTTGCTTTGAAAAAAATGAAGAATTGTACAAGTGTTAAAATCACGATCTGTGTGAGTTCTGCAGACTGTACAATGGGTTCTGCCAGCTCATTTAATTCTGAGCTGAATCTGAATTTTGAAAGTATTTTCATCTAAATATACTGACATTATTTTGATTTCCTAAGAAGCTTTTACTAAGCATGCCCAATGTTATGTAGAAGTTTAACTTTTAATCTACTTCGTATTGCTTCTTTAAACATCTGAGGTGATCATGTTCTTGTTCTGTGCTTTCTTCCAAGTAAATCTGTCTCCAACAAGTTACTATGCAAAGCCAGGGATACTGGGATACAGACAATGAATGGGAAACCCCTGAAAAGAGATACTCGGTGATAGCATTTGCACCTCAAGCAGAGCAGAGGTGCCAGCCTCAGTCCTTCCTGCAGCCCTCGGCTAAGCACGTGTTACTGCAGTCCAGCGTTGACCGTTCCGCTAGCCAGTTCTGTCTGGCCAAAGCAGACATCACATTCCTATGGTAGAGCTTCCTCGCCCCAGAAATGCCCCTACCTACCACCTCACTGGGCGCACAGAGTCACCTTATGGGTGATAAAGATCCTTTTTTCTGAGGCTTATTAATAGACCCCACAAAGCATAGCAGACAGCTCTTCGTTCTCTTTTGTGGTGCCCATCTTATGTTCTCATTGCTATTATAGAACAATGAAATCTAGAGGAAACTAATATATCCATTTATTTAACCTAGCAAACTGATGAGCAGATTATCCAAGGTTACTGTACCTGCTTCAGAGATTAAACATCATTTGGAAGTCAAAGGGCAACTATTTATCGGCTGCAATGTATTTGATTCAGAGCCTCGAGCAGGATTATATTTCTCATGGGTATTTGTGCTAATTTCAAAGGCTAGACTGACAGACAGTGTCTGAAAACAAAAGTAGAGAGGATGGATTTAAACAGAATGTTTTTCTTTCCAGAATCCAAAGTGGCCGTATTTTTCAGTTGCTGGACTGAGAAATACTTCCACGTCCTTGGAGGATCAAGGGCTATCAAAACAGACAAAAGGAAGATCTGTGGTTTAGTGGCATCACAGTTCACATGGTTCATATTTCTCCTAAGCTCACTGCGCTGTTTCACAGACCATGTGGCTTGGGATTGCTTTCAGACACAAAACTATGCACGGAAGTACAGATTTAGATACAACCCAAGATACATCCACAGATATTTGGTGCTTCTGAACAATCTGTATTGAATCAAACCTGCTTATATTAAAGTATTAAGTACATGTTGTCTTTAGAAATTTTCAAAGGCATCTTTGGGAAGTTGTTATGTGGAAAATTTAAGTAATAGCTTTAGACCAAAAGGACAGAGTGCCATCTGAACAAACAGAGCCTGCACAGTATCTTTTAGGGTGAAGGACTGTTGCACTTGTAACCACCGTAGCCGTATCGTAGGATCTTATTATTCTAGCACATGCTGTAAACAAAACACATTTTTCAGTTTCTTCTTCATTAAACCAACAATTTTTGCATTCATTCAGAGCTCCCCATGCAGTGTTGAGGAACAGATAATCTGAAAAAAAAGTCTGAGGAGACTTTGGGAGTAGGAGAAAGTGGAGAATCTCTTGAATCCTGAAAGAGGACTGCAGTTTCTACCTAACAAATGATGTGAGGTGAGTTGAAAGTCTCAGTTGCCATGTCCTGTAAATGCTGTGGGTTAGCCCTGGTGGGCGGCTCAACACCACACAGCCACTCGCTCACTCCCCCCCAGTGGGATGGGGAAGAGAAGAGAATTAGGAGGGTAAAAGTGCAAAAACTCATGGGTTGAGATGAAGACAGTTTAATAGGGAAAGCAAAAGCCGCACGCGCAAGCAAAGCAAAACAAGGAATTCCTTCCCTGCTTCCCATCGGCAGGCGGGTGTTCAGCCATCCCCAGGACAGCAGCGCTTCATCATGCGTGCTGGGTCCTTGGGAAGACAAACACCGCAAATCCAAGCGTCTCCCTCTTCCTCCATCTCCCTCTTCCCCCAGCTTTTATTGCTGAGCACGATGTCATACGGTGTGGGACAGCCCTTGGCCAGCTGGGGTCAGCTGCGTCCCCTCCCAACTCCTCTGCACCCCCAGCCGCTCGCTGGTGGGTCAGGGTAAGAAACAGAGCAGGCCTTGACCCTGTGTAAGCGCTGCTCGGCAGCAACTGAAACATCAGTGTGTGATCAAGGCTCTTTTGGCCACAGATCCCAAACACAGCACCATACCGGCTACTATGAAGGGAAGTAACGCTATCCCAGCCAAAAGCAGTACCATAAAGTAGTTGTGAAATCTGTTGGACAATCAGATGCTGTCATAGGGGACGCTAGGAATAAAAATGGATTCCTAGGAGAAAATCATAAGCAATTTGAAACTAACTAAGCACCTCCTCCTTGAGAACCTGCGGTGAACAAGAAGACCCAGTTTGTAGCCCTGCAACACATATCTAAGATGGAAGCACTATGAAAGCTTTGGCTAGATTTGAGCCATTCTTCTAAGCATTAATAATCCGTGCTGTGGGCACTGCTTGTAAACTAATGATGAGCTAAAAGAGTTGGCTTGGGACATGAACTGTAGGAAGTCACTGACACCCTAAGTCCCTATGTCATGACTGCTACAACCTTTTCAGGGTTTCCACTGTGTTTGGCAGTAAGGCTTGCACAGCTCTCTTCTGCAGTGCCACCTGACAGCAAAGGCAAAGCTGATGGATGTGTGCATTACTGACACAGGCATCCTCCCCAGTTCATTCGAAAAGCTCTTCTGCACAACCTCTTACCTGATCCACTTCCAAAATCCCAGTCAGAGAGAGCTTGTGTTATTCTTCCTCACAGTACTCATTACCTAGAGAGAAGTAACAGTACAGCCAAACAGAGTGTATCGCCGATAATAATGCTCCAAGCACTTTCACGCATCTTCTGCCTAGGCTGTGAGATCCTTGGAGCCCACGTCCCTGACAAAAGTGGAGGAGACAGGATTCAGGCACTGGAGTTACTAAGGTTTTAGCTCCACAGCTGAAAAATCTTCTTTGGTGCTTTTCAGTCTTTTGCAAATTCCAGAATTCCCAAATCTGGATCACGAGCAGTTTAAAAGGCAGAGAACTGAGCCTGGACTCCTTCTGTTTTGCAAGAGAGCTGCTAAAAGCAAGTGACTAGGCAAAGCCAAAGAGCAGATCTATGCTGATCCTGGTTCTGGGTGCTGGGATGGAAGATCTCTTCTTCCACACAGCTCTGATCACAGTTGCAGAGTTTAAGATGCATTGTAGGCTTCTAGACCACACACTACTGACATCTGGGCTCTACCAGCATCACCCTAGATCTGCCGTGGACTGTCACAAGGATGTGCCATGTACAACCACATGCCTGCAACCTGCACAACGTAAAGGCAAAGCAGCAGGGAATGGAACTTTTCAGTGTAACACAAGGAACAGCACTCTTCAAGAGACAGGCTGTTGTGGGGTTTCTCCACAGGACCTGCAGAGTCCCTGCCCCTTGTTTCCCTGACTATCGTGTCAGCCACCTCAAGAGAATCCCCTGCGACGCGTTCTTACCAGCACTTCTGAAATGATGTGTCTGGAGAACTGCAAACTGGTTCAGATCACTCTAAAGCCCCCTTGGTGGTTAGTGCTGTGGGACATTAGTTCTGGATGACTAATTATTTGGTTTAAAAACAGGTCTTTTGTTTCTTGGGCTATAAAGACAACATGACCACTTTCTGTACTTTTGACCCCAGGGAAAGAAAAGCCACAGATAATAGAATTAAACCCTCATTTCACTTGAGATAATATTTGTGTAAGCTCCCTTAGTAAAATGTCATGTACACTGCCAAGTCTGCAGGTTATCACTTCCACAGTTTGAGTGTTTGGAGACAGGCCTTGGAAGTAGGGGGTATTTGGGGGAAAGCTCTGAGAATTATAAGAGCTGTAACTGTAGAACTTTTTTCCTACTCAGTCCAACGTTTCCTTCAAGACTTGAGCTCAGACAAAATAACGGTTAGGATATTTTTTATTGGCCCAACACAGAAACATTATATAAGGTTTCAAGGCCACACAGACGATTCTGCCCCTTTTAGTAAGGCTCTCTGTAGACTTCGCAGGGAGAAGAATCAACACATTCAACTGTGATTCCAATTGTGCTCTTCTTTCAAGGGATTATTTTAAAATTCTAAGCACCATGAAGCAAGAGTGCAAGTCCTCCCCATCAACACTCAGAGCTTTTTCCTTATAACTCTGTAATCACACCAAAAATAATAAAGCTTCTTAGCCAAGTGTTAGTTCGAGACATGTCATTCCATTCCAGGGAAGAAATGAGCCCACCCTCCTTCTCTCCCTCCCTCCCTTTTCCTGCTGCAGTCCTGTTGTGTTTGGATACCCGTATGGTTTCAGGTAACCAAGGTCAGACTCTTGCATGACTTGGGAGCAAATCCTTCCATTGCCTTCTCCCTTCCCCATCACATTAGCTTTCTTAAACCAGTATCGCTTTGTAAATTGCAGTATACATTCTGCAAAACACACTAGCAAAGAGAGAATTTCAAACTCTCTTTGACATAGCAGCACTCTGAGCAAGTTGGGCAATCTGGTAATGCAGAGCTTTTTAGCAGGGTTTGACTTCTCCATAAGGAAATGGGAGTTAAGAAACTTAGCTTCAAAAAGTACAAGGCCACTCTTTAAATATTCCTATCATCAGGGGTTCTTAACTGCAGGACACAGCTCCAGCTTTCCCTGTGAATGAACTGAAGCTACCAGTCCTCTGTTATGCCCGTCCTCTATCAAACCTGAATATGCTTTTTCAGAGTGAGCATGTTCATTCAATGATATACCGCAGTATAATGCCTTCCTTAATTCACACCTCCCCACTGTTCCTGCTTTTTTTTATCTCCATGCAGGAATTACAGAGGCAAACCACTGGACTGCTGTGTCTTCATGTACAAAGCTGGCTTTTGTGGGCAGGCCAGAGAAGGCTGCTGGAGCCAGCAAAAGGAAAACAAGAGACAAAGAAAATATTGGCTTTGCTTTGTGCCATGGGCTTTGGTGTCTTGTTACAGAATAGTCAGGCTACAGTGGAAACCAGAGTCCCCATGCGATGCCACAACTGAGACAGACACAGTATGCAGGTGGTGTTTAACTAGGGCTTATGCATATATGGATCCTCTTTCATTCTGCATCCCCCCCACAGGTCGGTGTCTGCTTTGAGTAGCTCCAGAATGTTTGCTTGAAATACTTGTCCAAAAACACCGAGAAAGCTGAGCTGCAAATAAGCTCTGGGAACAAAATGGACAAGGGTTTGGTGAAGCAAATTTGGAGAAAGCAATTAAAGCAACCTATATTGTTATGACTAAGCTGCAGAATTCCGGGATTGGAGCAACATGAAAAATATTGGAAGCAGAAAGATCCTGAAGTAATGCTGCCTAGAGTTGCTTGGAGTTTATTACGCTTCTGGCCGTGGCCAGTTCAGCATCACCTGCCAAAAAGCAGTATCGCCTCACATGCAGGAGCCTGGCTTTGCTGCTCATGGCCAAGTCACAATGGGAAGCACAACCCAACAGGACCTAACTTGTATTCATTTCCACCGGAGACGGGCACTTGTTAGTCAAGACAGGCAAGGCCCCAGCTCTTGGTCAGTGGCAGCTGGAGCTTTTGCTTTCCGCTGGTCAGAATGCTTGTGTTGCTAACCATCACGTGGACCATGTACCCCAAAACATTTCTGCAGAGACTTGATGCATATGTACGTATATGTGTGTGCCTATGCGTCTGTGTGGATATACGCACACACATATAAATAGGTGGATATATATATAGGTGTGTGTATATACATACACACCTCTCTATATAGGTGAACACACACACACAGATTTGTCTGGCATTATCTCGGGAATTTGGACAGATGTTAACTGGAATTATAGGCCGTGCACCACTTCCATTACTCCAGTTGAAAGCTGGCACACAGACCAGCACTGCATCCCAAGAGTAATCACCAGGTAGAAGAGTCTGTAGCCTGGAACGACAGACATACAACAGACCATTTCTAAGGACATGAGAAGGCTTCGGTGGTCACTTACTGTATACTGTGCTGTAAGAACAAGCAATACAATAATCTCTTGCTAGAAAGTAAAAGACTAAGGGTTGTTCGAACAGAAATTTTGAAAAAAAAAACCTTTCCATGGCAGTTGAAACAGATTATTTTAAAAATCATACTGATAGTAAAGCCTTTAAAATTCCACATGAGGAGGATTATTCAGCCCAAATCCTGGATGGCAGTTGTTGATGATGTTGATGTTCAATCCTTCCCAAGGATTTCCACTCCTCCTCCTCTCTTTCCAGCCCTCCAACAGAAAAATAAATGAACAATGAGTCTTCAGGGTTTTTTATATTCCAGGTACTTAATACTGAGCAATAGGCAGAATTCAGAAAACCAGAAATCTTCCAAGTCTTCTTTTTCAGCCTTAAAAATGCTACAGAGGATACAAACACTATTTCTTCTCTTTTGCAGGTCACTTGTAATAGACAAGCTGCTTGTGATGCATTCCATGCTGGGACCAGCTATGAGCCATGCATCTGCTGAATTTAGGAATAAAGAGCTAGTCCATAAAATGTGGAATCAGAGGAGCGGCCTCAGGGGCACAATGGTGCATTTACTTCTGTGAGATCAGAGTGTTTCCCTAGAAGATATATATATTGTTACAGGAAAAGGGCTTCCATGCTTTTTGATTCTGTCGTTATTTATTGTTTGCATTGCTTGTTCTGCTATGCTAGATCACACAGCAGAGGTAACCCGAGAGAGTGCTCTGCATCTTGCTCTGGAGCTCACGTGATCTGCTGCTGCAAAGGAGACTGGCTATTAGAGTGCGTTGTGTGCAAGAACATTTAAGCTGTTGCTCATCGAAGATCCTTGGGCTTCCCGGCGAGTGTGAAAACTATTCACTTCAGGAATAACCTTGCTCACAGTAATATTTCCTCTGTGTCCCTTTCTCTTTTCCTTCTCACTAGAGACATTTGTGTAAGCAAGACCTCTGCAAGTAGCACTGGTGTTAACTATCCTAGAAAGTCTCTTTTACAAAGAAATGGATTTCAAACAGTTTTTCTGACTGCAGTTATAATGACCACAGTCTGTAATTACTTGTGTCATTACTTTCCTAGCTGAAAAATCATTTGAAGCAGCAGGTCCACCCAGCATGAACTAGAAAGACTGAAGTGATTTCTTTTTTAATAGGGACATTTACCAATGACGATCACTATTTCTTCAGCGTCAGAAGTGCCACAAGCACTTGCTTTGCACAGCTGACTACGATGACAGGGGATGGCATCTGCAAGTGACAACAAAAGATGGGGAATACCTGAACAAGCCCCATCTTAAGTCTCTTATCAATACTGTGTTTAAATGTAAGACATCAGGGAAATCCTCTCTGTTACCAGAACAGCCTGCCCTGGAGCGGGACTCTGCAGCTGTGGAGCTCCGCAGAAGGAGGACCTGGCCCTGAGCCTGTGCCCCCAAGGGCCTGCCAAGCAAGAGGCACCAAGAGGATTGCACTGGTGTGCAGAACTTCAGAAAGACTTCCATACCTCAGTGATTTTCTCTGTTGATCTTTCTCATATCCACACTCTGAACTAAGACACCAGAATAAGGTATCCAGCCTCAGCTACAGTGCCAAACACAGAGAAAATAAAACCCCTCCATTTCCACTCCAGATTCCACATTTAATATCGGCCATGTTGTGCGTGCTTACGACATTCTGCTTTCCTGAACAAAACGGCAGATGGTACCCAACCAGACGGCACACTCGAGTCTGCTCTGCCCACACTGCCACCCTCCCATGCAGACTGCAATGGCTGGGCCAGCGTGGTCAGGGCTCCCCCTCTTCTACCATCCCCTGCCCAGCCACGGTCGCTAGCAAATGCTAAGGGGAAATACACAGCCCAGCCTTCCCCAGGATACATTCCCATCTCACATCAACCCCCAATTATGGATTTACATGTTTTCTCATAATTAAAAAAAAACCCTCAGATAATTGGCAAATGCTTTTCATAACCCAGGTGATCAGCATCAGTAACAACTCTATTTTTGCCTTCTTACTGACAGAATCTCCTACCAGCTGATGCAGACCGTTCCTGTGACTGTTCCCAGGCTCACAGGCCTAGCTCATCCCACTTATTTATTACTTTCCGTGTTAGTATAGAGCTTACTAGCTTCTACCTCCAGGTACTTCCCTACAGCGCCTATTGTGCTGTTCAATCCAAGCTGGCTGCAGCCCCCTTGCTTTGCCTCCTGGGAAGTGCACAGACAGGCGTTGCTCCTTCCCACCTCTTTATTAAACAGCTTGATGGAGACAGACAGGAGGAAGAGAGGAAGGACGAGTAGCACACTGAGTGGCCTTGCCATGCGGACCACCTATTTTAACATTACTCCCAGACACAGTCCCAGCTCTCACTCTTTTTAATATCAACAAAGGGGAAATAGCCATTCCATTCTGCTCAGGCTTTAATTACTAGAAGTCCCCGGGCCCTGGGAGGAACTACTAACCAGCTGACTGTTATCAGCCTTAATTATATACTAGATACACCTGAAAACTGTGGCATTTATAAACCAAGAGCCAGTACCCACTTCCCTTCCCTATGAGATTAGCTGTGGATAGATTTCCTGAGCTTTTACTTCTGTGAGGTTTTCTCCATGGTATAAGCTCATAAGTTTGTGGGATTAAAAAAATATGGATTAGAAGCATCTTGAATTAATTATTAATTAAACCATCTCATGGGCTTTACGTCCAGGAATAGAAATACATCTCTTTAGACTCAGGTGTCTGTAACACTCCTGCAGCCCGACTTGCAGCCGAGTGCCATTTGGTCTTGCATGTGCTCTTTGCGTGGGTACCATGCCTGCCCTTTCTGGGGCTGGCCCTGACAGTCTGCCTGGGCAATGTGTTTCTGCTTAATAACCTCACACATATAAGCAGCCTTGTCCAAAAAGGCAGAGCAGCACTGAGTGACAAGCAGGGATGGATTCCGCATGTCGGGGGGTGTCACTTTTGCCAGGTAAATCAATACCACGTTTCCCTTCTTATCTTGACAGCTTCGGGAGGACAAATGACGTTAGCACGGATCTCTGCTGTGGCTCCTGCCACGCTCCTGCGGAACAGCAGGCTGCAGTTGTGCAAACCTTCGCCGATACGCTGTCAGTCAGCTATTGGAAAGGCTGTGGCAGGCTTGAACGCGTTCCGCTAGAATGCATTTGGGGTATTTTTTGTGGTTAAAATAGAGGCAGTGGCTGTCTGCACACTGGGGAGCCAAGTGTGGATCCTGCTGCTGGCAAGTGATCTCCGCTGGTTTTGGCTGGCCGATGACAGGTAAGACCATTCTCATCTGAAGCTGACATGACCAGAGGCACCACGAACACTAACTCTGCTCTACCTCTGCTGTTTTTTGGCTGCTCAGAAAGTCCCCTTATAGGTCAGGGGGGAATTCCTGAGTATGAACTCACTGCCCAGAGATGATACTGGGAGTTACAAACTATGCCAGAAAAAAAAATTGGCAGAGAATATACAGAATAGGATTACTAGATAATAGCTAAATCTAATACACTGGTTTCTTTTGTCCCTTTTCAGCACTGGCTGAATTCTCCCAATTCAACTATTTCTATCAGGAGAAACCCTGCCACTTCTGCCCTGTATTCCAAGCCCTTAGAAGACAGAGGTGTCAGCACAGTTTGTTCCCAGACTTTTACAGAGACGAGACTGGATTCAGTTATGCCTCTTACAGCCTGGCAAAGCTAGGATTGTCACTGAACAAGGAGGTGCCTTACCACGGCGGTGGATTTGGGGCGCGGCCTCCGCAGGGTGGCAGCAGGACCACCAGCCAGTGTTAGTGCACACCGCCGGCGGCTGCCCAGCGTGCAAGCGAGCCAGGCCACGTGGAAAACCCATAGTGGGATGGTTCCCAAGTTGGGTTAACTTCCAAACCATGCCTGGGAACTGGCTGGAGAACACTAGCTGGCCTAAGTCAGAATTGGGCCAAGGACCACAGTTCAATGGTAGGTATGAAAGAATTCCAGCACCCTGACGTGTTTAAATACCAGCATAAATGCAGCCTGTATCGGCACTTTCCATCCCCTGCCATTTTTTCCCCTGGGGAAGGGCTCAGCAGCATCCCCCGCAGCAGCCGGGGTACCTTCGCCAGCACGCCCTGAGCCCCCGCGGCACAGCTGATGGGGCCGCTCTGGTCACACCTTCGGTGAAGAACCTTTGCCTTTGGCGAGTATAAAGGATGAGTGTGATTTTTTGGAGGCTGTGGGAGTGTCATGGGACAGAACCACTTCGGACCAAAACTTATTATTGGAGACTGTGTGTAGGGTTAGAGGTTAAACATGAATTTGTATTTTATAGAACGGCTTCTCCTGCACTGACTTGGTAAATATTGATGTCAGGGTCCTGTATTTCCCATATTAGATTGATGATCTCACATACTCTGCTAAAATAAGATTTTAAAAGCTGGTTTAGGTGCCTGTGATGTCACCAGGAAAAATACGGAAAATCCTAACCCCAAGTTCTGGCTGAATTAGTAAACAGGATATGGTATTTAAATCTCTCTTTTAAGGCGCGTTTACCTTACATGCCTGCTGGATGAACAACATCTGAGATTTTATACTGCATTGGGATTCTTTGTTGGTTTTTCGGTAAAAGTTTGTGAGCCACATTTGAAGATACTGCTTTTTTCCCCAAACAAATATGGATGCCTGAATATACTGCTAGAGATTTAACTGAGGCAATGCATGAACGTTCTGAGAAGAAAACAGGTTAGTCAATGCCTTCTTTAATGCAAATGCCATACAAGAGGAATTAAGACATAAAACCTGCATATATATGCATGATATTAAGTTGGACACTCAGCAAACGAGTCAGAAAATGTAACTGCAGCAGGGTGAAATGCGGAAAAGTGGTCTGTACAGCCACAGCCTCATCACCCATGGGGACGTATCATGTCTGCCAGCCCTAATCCACTCCAAAAATCAGTGCTGAAAAGGCCAAGTCCCTTCTGGGCTTTAAACAAAGAAATTAGATGCAGAAAGAGAACTACAACCATTTTGCAAGGATGAGTACTGGGTCATGGGTCTTTGTATTTTTTTGTAAAGAAAACCTTCCTGAGATGGTTATTCTCATGAACAGCCCAAACAGTCGTCCTTCTGACAGTATAATTTGAAACTCCAGAAACACAGTTCAGGATCAATCCCCTGTTCACATACAGTCTTTATTTACTTTGGGTTTGAGTTTTTGGGGGGTTGGTTTGGTTGTTGGGTTTTTTTTCTGTTAAGTTTTTTTCTTAGCTCGAATTTTACAGCACTACAAGGAAAAAAAAAAGCCCTCAGTATTGATCCTTTAAGGTTAAGAACTTGGTGCACTTAAATTATTCTAACCCAGAGAGTTTGAAATTTATAGTCCCTCTTGAACCTCCCTGCCTCACCAGCTTCCTTGGGAGGACCCTGCTGCAGGCTGCACGCCAACTGCAGTAAAATTTAAAGAGGTGAGAGAGAAACTTCCCAGAAAATATAAACATTTCATGGAAATGAAATAAGTCTTCCCTTATAGGAACTCACCTCAGCAAGCTTTAGATAAATGGAAAGGTATTCAGAATTGTAAGTGGATATAAAGTGTGGTGTTTTAGATACATTTGTTTATGAGCAATGCAGAAATGCATATTGTCTTAAGACGGTCGAGTCAAACAGCACGGGGCTGCCAGCCCCCCCCTCCCCGGGTCAGCGGCGAGCACCCGCGCCCCGGCCGCCCGGCTCTGGCTTGTGCCTCCCGCCAGGGTGGGCGGCAGCCGCACGCACCTTCGCCCCCCGGAACAAGTTCCCCCTCGCTGCGGCCACAACACATGCGCACGCGACATCAATACATCCTGCGAGGGGTCTGAAATATTCCCCGAGTTTGGAGATGGGAAACTCTCAATACCAGCAGCGAAGCAGGCGCTGGGAAGTACTCTCCTCCTGCGCCCGAGGTCTCTGGCTGACACAACACAGAAGGCTCACGCGGCTACACAATAACAACAACCGTGGAGAGATATAAAGTGCGAGCGTTGGAAGGGCTGTAAATTCCTCGGCCCCGCGCGCTGGGCACCGGCTCTGGAGGCCTGCTCCTCTTGCAGCTTTCCGTGACCCACATTTCCTCAGAAATCTCACCATGCCCGTGGAGGGTCTGGGAAGCTGCTGGGAAAATGACGTGCTGGAAGCAAGAGCGGGGATTTCAGAAGGGAACTTTTCACCCGGGGAAGATGCTGGATGATTCAGGTCCAGTGGTGGCTCGGAAATGTGTGGGGTTGGATGCACATCCAGTGCTGTTCTCTTTCTGAAGGTCTCTGTCATGGCCTCAGGAGGAACCTGCCAAAGGACCCAAACGTTGCTTTCCTCGCCGTCCTTCTCACACAGCCACTCGCTCATTCTGCAGTGACTTAGGCAAAGATGATGGGTAAATACAAGGTAGGTGTGTGCAGGCCCAGCTTCGCGGGCTCGCTGCCCAACAGCAGGGTGCTTGCTCGCACTGCACTCTACCCCAATCAGCAGCTTTTCCTCGTAAATGCTTAACTGACCCCTACGTGGTACCCACAAGAAACCATATGTTCACTTCTGTACGTGCACAGAAATCACAGATAAAATCATGCCTTTATCAGGCTTGTCACATTTAATAGGAAATACAGGAAGGGAAAGCTGATGCACAGGATAAATCATACCGTTTTACCAACTGTTCCCAAGTTTCTAAAACATTTCGCAAACTCTCTGCAGTTAAATCCTCCTAAGGTTTCCTGTGTCACTCTGAATTTTAGCTCTGTGCTACCGCTGCAGACAGTGCTCATGTGGATCTGTTCCTGTGAGAATGAACATCAGCAAAAGCAGAGAAGTGATGCTGCACTCCAAAACACCATCAGGCATCGCAGGACAGGAGCTCAGGACGTTTCTGATGCGTAAAGCAAGGTGACTGCTGTCCTGCAAACACCAAACAGGGATACCAGCTAAGGACGAAAGAAGGCAGAAGCGTCTGAAATACAGATCAAGCCAATGAGCCATGCTGTTTGGAGATGTCTGCAATTGAGATTTTGGAAGTTTCTGTAGGAAGGCAGCATGTGAGAATCTGTCTTTGAAATCAACCTGGACATCTCCCTGGTTCCTCCACAGCTGGAAGAGCTCTAAGTGTTTTCCAGCAAACACACGTATGCGTGCATACACCATAGCTGATTCTGTGGTAACAGTGCTGAACTGGTGAGACCACTGTGAGTTCTGCGGTGGAGCCAGGAGCACCCCCTCCATAGTACAGGCCCAATTCCTTCAGGTCTCATTCAAATTTGAAAGAAATTGCCTGGATTTGACCTTGATTGCAGCTGACTTTTTCTCAAGCCCTTAATCTCTGTGATCCTTGCTTCCCATTCAGTCGAGCAACACCAGTTGTACCCTCGCTCCCTGTCGCACCTATTCAGCTGCACGCCTCAGGACAAGGGACAGTCTTTTCTCCCTGTGTCACAAATGCCCAAGGACCCCTTCATCTTGGTCAGAGCCCCTGAATTCTGCCTTTATTACGACTGTCACTTGTGCATTACAAGAGCCGATGAGGCCATGAACCCCATGCTAATGTTGTACAATAAAAAGAAGCAAAAAGTCACAAAGCTTGGTGTTTCCACACATCGTAACTGACTGGAATCGTTTCTGAGGTTGGGTTTTCCTTTCCCCGTTGTTTCTACAGAAATGTAAAAACCCAATTCATTTAGAAACTTAAGCCCATGCAGTATCTGTGCATAGGAAATACATTCTGTGAGTATGCAGCTCAGATTTTGTCTAGAGGTTCTTTTTTTCCTTCCTTTTTGAATATTTGTTTCTTGTAGACCAGCCAGCCTCTGACAATTGCTCAGCAATTGAAAGCTGGCTTCATGTTTACTGACATCCCTAAGAGTTTTCAGAAAGTTCATTTTAAAGTTTTAAGAGACTATTGTCTTATTAATAATTGCTTATTAGCAGCAAGCTTGAAGAAAAAGTTGTCAAAACATAGATATGGAAAGGAGACAGTGTCACCCCACTCCTTCCGCACAAAAGTTTGGGGAATGGGAATGACCCTAGGGAGAAGCATCACAGGCCATAAATCTTAATTTTAATCTTTTAGCCAGAAGCTGTATCTTTCCAGTCAGCTAAAAGCATTTGACAGGGCGTGCAGGGGAATTTCTGTAAAAGTGAAGTAAGGGACACCGCAGCAAGATTCAGTAGTTTAGAGGCAAAATTCTTCACACCAGTGCCTTTGAAATGGGAGCACTGGTGTTGCAAGTCTGCTCTGTCAGAAAAGCTTTACTGTCCACCATTTATTTTAGACGTTTTATGAGTGAAGTTACAGATCAAACCAGGATGTCATTGCTCTAGCCAAAAGCAGACAGGGTATGGACAGAGGGGGTTCTGGTTCTGCCATTCCCCACACCCTGGGGACACAGCCCACACATGCAGGTCTCCAGAAGAGTCAGGCATGTTACTTTCATGGCTTGAATAACCTGTGCCTGTGTTGGCAAAACCCAGCCTGAGACCCGTGCTGGATGCCTGACAGCCCTCCACCCCACCGGTGTGACCCTCCCTGGGCAAAGGAGCTCTTCACTGCTAGGAGCGACAGAGAAAGGCAAGGACTCCAGTGCCGGCAGATGGGTATGTGGACACCCAAATTCACGACAGATGGGTATGTGGACACCCAAACACACGGCTACCAGGGATCCATTAAAGAACAGCAGCCTCAGCACCTGAGCTACCACAGATTCACGGCCAGAGCAGTACCTTTGCCCAAAGCCACAGTCAGTCTGGTCAAGGACACTATTTCTCTTGGCCTTTAGTCTGTGCTTATGCTTGTGTTTGTTAATTTTCTTCACCTTTCTGCTAATGAGATGGAGGAACTGGTTACCCTTGTGGGCCTTGCCGTACCCCCAGAGGGGTTTCCTGCAAGCACAGAGGACTAGACATGTATGGGTTCTCAGGAACATGTTTTAGCATTTCTGAGAAGTCATCACTTACAAATTCTACCGCAAAGTCATAGGCAACCCCTGAGTGCGAGCATTGCATGAGAGGGGAAAGAAGCCAGGGCTTGCCGTCACTGTTTAATGTATCTGCAGTATCCTGAAGGCATGCATGGAGGAGGCAGAGGGATAGCAGCAATGCTGCAGCTTCACTCTTTTTTGTGACATATTACCTCCAGAAGAGAAAGAATTGCCTTGTAGGGAGCATAAATCAGGGGCTGCTTTCAGCTTTTAAAATACGGTAAAGTTTGTATGAATATAATTATAGCCTCTGATGCAAATAAAACAAGATGTGACAGATACAGAAGGCTGCCACTACTAAACTAATGCTATAAAACTTGAGTAAGTGACTAGCAGTTGGCAGGAAGTTCAAAGATTTCACTCTCCCCTGACATTGATATTGTGTCTAAGATATCTCTTTTTAAAGCTTTTTGTTTAATTTTATAAACTTTTAAAAAAAATTATTAGCTAGGATTGCCTTGAGCTGCATCATTTAAGCCAAATGTATTGATTCCAAAGTACCAAATAACTTCCTTCAGTCGCCAAAAAGCAATGGTATGCTCCTTGTGGTATTTGTTTCTTGACAGTGATGTTACATTTCCATACTACAAACATATACTCTATTTTCCAAATTCAGACTATTTGAGGTTATTATTTCACTTCTCTCTAGAGCCAGTCTTACTGCATCTCTCTGAAAGACTACTTCACCCTACACGTGCCACATACAAATACCCAGAGTTTTTATACATATGCACAGGCATGTACGTTCACCCAGCATCAGTGAAGAGTCCAGTTCCTCTGCACCCCGAAGAGCTCCCCATGGCTACGGGGACCCTAAGGCAAGAGGAGCTGTCCTGTTCCCCCCCCCAGCTTGGGATGTCCCCAGACCAGTATCTTTGGAGTCTGAGAAGGTACACCTTGGGAAGAACTGTTATTCGCATGTTCTGGTCTTACAGTCTCCCCTCAACATCCACGACAGCCACTGTCAGAAACAGGACCACAGACTTCTGGTCCAATCCAGTCTGGCTGGGCACCCCAGTGGTCACTAGTGCCTGGCTTCTAGGCAACTGCTCTGACCAGTAGCCTTTATTTCTCTTCCATTAGCAAGAAACAGTTCCATATGTCTTTTCAGGAAAGAACTGGTCTATAAAGAGGCATTTCAAAGTCTGCAGCTTTAAATTCCCAAGTGTCCCTTTTTTTTTTTATTATTAGACTGCTTTCCTTCTGTGTGCAGCAGAGTAGTGCTCAAGTATGTGGGCAATGTTCTCTATCAGGTGCACAGGTTTCATAAATAGATACAGCAACATTATTTACATGCCAGGTAAAGAGGTTGGATCAGGTACACGGTATCTAGAGGACTGTCCTGTCAGGAATTGGCAGGATTTAGGGATTCTGCTTCCCTCTCTGTTAGAAGTTACCCAACTGTTCCCCATTTGACTGCTCAGATACTCACCAAGTAATCAATCACTGTGACTCCTCACAAAGATAACGTTCGGAGCAAGAGTAAATTATAATGATGAAATCTCCAAGGGAGTATTTAAGCAAACTATAATTACAAAAGGTTACTATCTATGACACTTCCAACTGCATATTCCTTATCGCCAAGGCTCCTACAATTTGTAACCTTAATTTATAGCCTCCTGGGCTACATTTGTCTTACAACTTGCCAAATTTCTCTAGTCTGACCCCTAAAATGCTCAGAAATTAGGTTGCCTGATATACGTTCTATGTTTTGTAAGGCCAGACGCTGTAAGGACCATAATCACCACTGCCATAGTAGTGGTGTAATAAGCAGGGATGTGTAATTCACGTAGAGCTGTGTGGCCATGGCTTGCGTTACCTTTACTGCAGTAAATATTTATGTTGTTGGCACACATTTTCCTCCTGCAATAGAGCATCCTGCTGGTTGCATTGGTCTTCAGTGGTATCTCTGTGCCTCTCTGTAATGCCTCTTTTTTTGTGTAGTAGGTGACCTTTACATCTCAGGGACGTTACACAGGGGCGTGCCATGCCATGCGATGCCATCCTGGAAGGGCTGCTTGTAAGCACAGCTGTTCCCTGCCCAGGCCATGCCATCGGCATGCTCAGAGCAACACAGAACAAAGCACCAGTTTTTGCTCCGTAAGTAGGGGAGTTCTTACTCGTTCATCCTGGGACAGGAAGTTCTATGATGAGCTAATTCCAAAAAGAAACCTTCCTCTTGTCACCTGGATGCAGCAATTCCCCGTGTCACTACAGCAGACCTTCCCACACAGTGTCATGCACGTACTTCAGCATCAGTCCTGCTCTGGCAAATTTCTCTGACCAGACAGAATGGGCCCTCAGAGCTACACAGACGCAGAGAGCGCCTGCACAAAGATATTGGGTTGAGTCAGCCCCCCAAGGGGAATCAGAGGCTTGATGCCACTCAATGGAAATGTCAGCTTTTGTGCTGCCAGACTAGGAAGGGGGATGGCTGTAAATCTCTGATCAGAGACAACTAGAACCATGAATTGGAAGATCCTGCAGAAACCCATCCAGGCACCCACAGGCTTGAAGTTCCTGCTCGTTGCCTTTACTAGTGTCAACCCTAAACCAAACCCCAGAAAGCAGCTGTCTCACCTCAAGCCGCACCACATAGTGGTGCAGGGAACGGTAGGAAAACTAACAGCTTGCATGGGCCAACGTGCTGTTTAATATCTCAGGCATAATAGGAGCTGTATTGTTATTGTTTGTCTTCCTTAGGTCATTTTCAGCAAATACAAGGGGAACATTACCATGTGCAAAATGGGGTACATGACATAAGAAATGGTCATACCAGTCCCTGCCGTTCTCCTTTATCTCTCACTATTGCGGGCCATTTAGTCTTCACCTCCACTGCAATTGTGAAAGCCATCTAAATCATAGCTGCTTCCACTCCGACCAATATGATTTTCACCAAATCATTTGCTGTTTTGAGTATAATAAAGGTTTGCAAAATGCCCATTTTTTCAACCCCACTGAGTAAGACTATCCAGTAACATAATAGTCGTCAGCACTAAAGAGCAGGCAGTCTTCAGCACTGCCTGCTAAACGTCCCTCCCCACGCCCCAGTACCTATTCTGGTCTGAGATGACATCACAGATCTCCTGAAGGAATTAGAGTCAAAGAGTGCCAACAGCAGCAGAGAACAGCCTCGAGCAAAGACAAGAAGATCCAATGTGCCTACAGCATGACAGCTGGCAACAGCTTGCCCCATTGACGGTGCCACAGCAGAAGCTCTGTGCCAGTGCTGGGAAGGCCACGCAGCAGCTGTGGTTCACACTGTTCAGTGAAACAATTAATGCAATCAATTACTTTCCAAGAACGTCTTGTCTAATGAATCACTGGGCCATTAACCTGAACAGTCGTAATGTATATTCCCAACCTCAGTATTGCTTGAATAATCCCCAAGGGAATAATTAGAAGTGCATCATGTGGAGGAATGTGTAATGCATTACTGGATCCTGATAAGTACAATGACTCCCTAGCACAGTCTCAGTGATTTAGAAAGGAGTCAGTGGATGGAAGACAAAGAGGAAGAGAGAGTGGCAAGATGTAGCTGATGTTAACACCTTGCTATGACTTTAGGGAATTTGTGTATCTCTTTAATGGCATTGAGACTGAAGATGTGAAGCAGAGAAGGAAGGAAGTTATTTAAATTCAATGGTCAGATTGTTTCTAGATATGGGATTTGGTCCCCCCTGTGTCTAGCCTACCAGTCTGCCTTGCTCCCTACTTATTATAGACCCTGGTGTCTACATAATCCATACTTCAGTCATGATACTTCATACGTAGGTTCCTTTCTGGTTAGCTAGTTAGTTCCATCTCTGAAGCACCTTGAGCAGAGCTGGCTGAGTATTTCACACAAGAGTACATTAAGTGACCGTCCTTTCCAATAGGATAAGAAATCTAATGCCAGCTTAAGAAACTTAAAAGTTGTTAGCAGTTATATATTACTGGCAACATATTTTACACTAGGCAGCTATGAAAAAAAGTCATAAAAAATGCAATTAAATGTCTGAACTGTTGCTATTTTGGAAATTAAAACAACACACAGTATCCTTGCTGCAGCTTATATTACTTACTTATGACTTGTGCACAGTTATTTTCACCAGTTTAACCATGCTTCTTTTCCATAAAAGTCTGCTGTTAATAGGTCCTTTGGGAACCCTGAAAATAACAAGATCTGTAATAAAAAAATTAATAACACTGAGAGAAAACTCAAGTTAGAAAGGCTTTTCAGAGCACATTAGAGGTTCTATTAAAAATAAATAAATAATATCTGTAGAGAACCCCCCCAGCACTCTGTAGCAGGTAAATCTGAAGTACCATTGCCGAGAAGTAAAAGAAGGGAAGTCCAGTCCTCAAGAGAGTGTCATGATTTTGCTATGAGAGTGACACTGTGGTTATTGAGAATACTACCAGGCTCCCTGATGTTGCATTAAAGAATCTTGTTCTCTTGATAAAAGCATACACAATAATACAGGGTGCCAGTGAACATCAGTCATGTTCATATTTTTTCTACATATAAATTCCTCCTGCACATGAAACATTCTGAAGGTAGCATTGCCCAATGCACTAAGCAGAAGGTAGAAATCAGATTCATCTAAGGTTACAAATATTCCAAACAGAGAGCATAAGCTAAGGGAGAGAAGGAAAGAGAGTTATGCAAACAAAGCGTGTTACTGCACATGGCTGGTAGAAGGCTGGTAGAATGCTGAATTCTGAACTTCCATGGTTTCAAAACATAATGGTTCGTTCTTCCCTGTTGCTCAGAATTTGTCACATATTTGTCTAATTGGGACACTGATGGGGGGGTTGTATGTAGCAGGACTACAAAAAATTCCAAAGTTTTTACTGTTTCCAATGGAACTGTCTGGTAAGGCAGAAAAGGCAGTGTTCAGCATATATTTCTGTCCCAAATCTGAGAAAAATTCACCAAAAATGGTTACATTGATGGAAAATGATGAAACAAATTTCATCAGGGTGAGTCCAAAGGTTACTATAGAGCAATAATTAAAGTCAGATATTTTTAAATCAGCAAAACCAAATCATTTGTGTCCAAGCATTAAAGAAGAAGTAAGTAAAGATTGACTTGAACTTTCAATGTTAATTCTTTCAAGAGGCCTTTGAACATTTGGCAGTCTGGAAGAAAATTAATTTTTATTTAGAAAGAGTATATGAAGCAGTCCAAGGGCTTGTGAGCCAGTAAAACCAGTGTTCAGTTTCACCATTATTTTGACAATGGTTGAAAGGCAGACCAAGAATCAGTGCCAGCAAAGTTAGATTTATGGAGAATTAATTCTGAGACTAAATCCATCTTTTCTTCCACATGGATTGCTACAGTTGATACAAGTGCCGCTGAAAGAAGCTTCACTAGAGAAACTGTCTTGTTATAAGACAAAATGTTAATTTAGAAACCAAAACAACCTTGAAACAAAAAGATATGCAACATGCAAAGTGGATTGAAAATGGCTAATGGCTAATGTCAAAATGTGTTTGTTAATAGGAACCATTGTTTAGTAGGCATGGCTCTAGAAAGGAGCTAAAGCTGTAAATTCGGGCTAAAATTAAGTCAGTGTTGGTTTATGGACTTTTGTTCCTTTTACTGTGAGGAAAACTAAGTAACTTATTGAGAATTGTAGTGGACTTTCCCTAACAGCACATTTTTTCTATAGAGATTATGTGTTTTTATTAAAATTAACTCTTTAGTTCCAATGTTGCGACTTGTCCCATCTTGTTCTGTGGGAGGTTGGAGCAGTTGATTACCATGGTCCCCTACAATCTCCATAAATTGGAGACCAAGACACATGGTTCACCTGGCCATCAACACTGCTACCTGTGTTTCTTTTGCTCTGCTGCGTGTTTCCTCAGGCAGACATTTATATAGTGGTCCTTCTGCATGGCAGTGCCAACATCAGGGACATACTGACACTTGTCATTCATGTCACAGGGGTCCAAAGCGTTCACACAACGGTGGTGTCAAAATGCTAGCTCCTGAGAATAAACCTGCACAGCGTGCTTCCCCACCACGGAGTCTGCTTGAGACGTTTCTCACAAACTCTCTCACTCATGGTCCCGCATCCTCACTTGTTCCAATATAACTGTCTATGAGACTGCACTATAAACTGAATCTTTGGAGTGGCCTGGGTTAAAAACAACCCTCTTAAAAAAAACATGTATAAACCAGAGTCATTATCAGTAAATAGAGCTAAATTAAGATTGCAACTGAATTGGGTGATTCCAACTTGGGCACCTCTTGGGCTACCCAAAAGCTGCAGTTACTTCCATCCCTTTTATCCCGACACCTACTGCTCCTAGTACCAGGGTTAGCTCAGGAGTAGCAATCTAACAACTGCTGCATTTGGAAAAAGAGAGAGGTCAACACTTTTCTGTTTCACACTCCTGACAAGCTTGGCGGGCAGTTCTCTGGGAGTCTGTGGTAGCTCTGGGATATATTAACAATGACTTTCCCACAGACCAATAATGCTTAATTCATCTACCTCTTTGCTGCTGATTCTAACCTAAGATTTCTGGATCTTCCTGGGGTTGTGGAAGGGTTGATGCAAGCAAACTGAAATATTTTGGCTGCTAATAAAACTTCTAACATTTGTACAAGTCTGCAATGATCACAAACCCTTATCTGCATAGTATATGCAGGAGAAAATTGAGCGATCCTTGATGGGTCTTCTAGTGTTGGACTTCATGGCTATTCCTATTGCAGGTACGTGCTGCCTTCCTCAGTATAGAAAACGTGAACAGGACATGAGACAGGAGCAAAGCTGGGAAGTATCAGTCAGTAGGTCACGCAGTATGCCCAGGGGAACCAGGGAGGGAATAAGATGCACTTAGAGAAGTGCTGGAAGCAAAATCCACTTCAGGAATAAATCAGTGGCCATTACAAAATGAGCAATAGTCAAACTGCTTTCCCATCTCTCAACTGTTGTGAGAAACATGAGTCAGCTGTGGATGCATTACACATAATTTGTGAGTTTGGAGATTATGAGGATTTGTTACCAAATCCTCCATTAGCCACTGAAGCGAACAGCACTGAAAGCGTACAGGGAAACCCATGTTCTTGGCGGAGTGATGAAGGTGCAGCGCCATAAAAACGGTCCTGTCTCACAGGAGAGTGTGCAAGCCCTCTTTGTCCAGCCATCCCAGGGGAAAGGATCCCTCAGACTCCTGAAAAACATGAAAAACCCACCGCACAAAGGATGCTGTCACCTGTTTGGAAACAGGCAATCTTCAGTGGATGGGTGGCAAGAGGGCATGTCTTCTCCTCTTCCCCAAAACGCCAAGTGCCCATCCTGTCTTTTTTTGAAGCCAGAAGCAAACGAAGGAAAAATCACATTTATGCTGCATCCTTTGCCTGCAGTCTGTGGTCGGGGTTTTGAAGCTTGAACAGACTCTATGTTTTATCCTTCCTTTTTTTTTTTTTTCTGCAGTCCTAACACTTCTTTTTAATCCAACATAACTACTCACATGATTAAAAATAATTACGTGAAGTGATCACACCCAAAAGAGGTCACCGTCAGAAGCCAGATTTGGTTACTCTTGTGTCATCCAGACTTTGTAATGTAAAACAATAATGGAAGAGCACTTTGTAAAAGCACATGTGAACTCCTTGATGTGATGGAAACAACTCTGAAGACAAGTTGTAAAAACCCAGATGTGTTAGAAGTCTTATTCTGCAGGCTTTTAAACTGTAGCAAAAACATCCTCTGCAAAGATGAGCAAAGACTAATGGACTACGGCGTATTGTATCTGCTGGTTTTATTATTCATTATCCCAGCACCCAGAATGTATCAGGCAACAAACAAACGTGAAAGAAAGTGTTAACATGCAGGTTACCTGAGGGAGAAAATTTAAGGACTGCCATACTAATCCTGTTAGGCAAGAAACTTTATATAATTTGAACTTTATGACAGTAGGCAATCAGAAGTGCTTACTAAATACTAATTGTGCACCAGGTGGCCAAACATCTGGGTTTATAGTTTTATAACCAAATATTGCTGGCAATGCTTCTATAGTCCTGCAGCAGTGGCATCCAAGACCTAGATCTCTGAGCGCTGATGTCAGCTTCTATGGACTCAGAACAAAACGCTGGTACCGACAAAATTAAAAGATTAAATGATCATGTGTTACTGAAACTTTCTCTTGCTTGCTCTCTCTAAAGAACACTTTGTGTAGTCTTGCTACACAGAGAAGCAAAATGGTTAACTCGTGAACTGACATCTGGTGCTCCGAAAGAGCCAAGAATGTTACTGCAGGGGTCACAAGGTGAGTTGCGTAGTCCCCGAATAAAATGAACCAGGAGATTTCATGTACAGAGTATCACATTTCTGAGCATATTCCTGACATCTTATCATATACACATCACCACTGTTATAAATGGGTCGTAATAGCAGTTCCCTTTGAATGCGATGCTTAAGCATACAGTGTTCTTCCAACAAATTCCCCTGGTTTTGAGGAGATTTGAGAGCCATACATTTTTAAAGCAATATGC
This sequence comes from Butorides virescens, assembly GCA_017310255.1. Taxonomy (NCBI): domain Eukaryota; kingdom Metazoa; phylum Chordata; class Aves; order Pelecaniformes; family Ardeidae; genus Butorides; species Butorides virescens. The sequence continues at coordinate 55,857 of JADKXX010005260.1, read as the reverse complement.
TCAATATGAATGAATGAGTCCCTGCAAGGTGTAGACAATGACAAACCAGCACAGACAAAGACATTTGTACAATTTCTCCCACCTTTTTCTTTCTTTTAATTCTTCTACTAATCTACACATCTGCCTGGCAAAACTGGCAGCAAGACAGAAGAATTATCTGTGGAAACTATTTTTGAAATTATGAGGATGTAAAATGTTCTTTGAGCTCTTAATGGTGTTTAAATGGGAGAAATATACTCCATGTGCTGCAGAGCAAAACCAGCACATGGCAGGAAGCCAAGGGAGAGCAGACATGGCTTGGTGTGAAGGCCTCGGCTGGGAAGCATGGCTGGCAGTGATGGTCACTGTCTGCCACCCTTCGCCGGCCCAGCACCTCCCCATGCTCCATGGGTGTCCCACTCCGCCCGACAGCAACGGCTGTGCCCCCATTAACAGCCCAAGTACTGATGTAAAACCAGCAGTAGCGCCCGAAACACAAGGTGAAACACATTCATTTTTTCTTATGGGGGAAATTTAAAGTAATGTTTGGGTCTGCATTTGCGATGCACTGAGTGCAGAGAGTTAGGTGTGCTGGTTCTGCTGATATACAGTAATTACCTAAAGTGCGATAACGTAACCACGTGACTGAGCAGTTTGTCTTACTTAATACGGGTATATAAATACCAGGCTGTTTAGCTGCTGGAGACAGCCCTCAAATATCATCTAATTTCACCTTTCCTTTTGTGACTAATTGCTCATGAAGAAATGCCAAGAGTATAAAAACCCCTCTCTGCCCTGCTGATGAGATGGCTGAAAAAGCTTTCACTGTGTGGTGAGGAGGAAGAGAAGAGAGCACCCTTCTCTGGAGAGAATAGCAAAAGCAAAGCCAAGACCTGTACTGCAAGATTATATTTTTCATTATATCAGCCGATACAATAGGATCAGACAAGCTTCTGGGTACACAGGCCTTCTTCGTGTCTGAAACAGCAGCATACGGGAGAAGAGACAAATTCCAATCCGAGAGGAGAGGCTGGGTGCAGTGAAACCTCCTCCGCGTGATCCTGGCAGTGGACACTCCACGTGTCTCACCTGACCTCCCTTTGAAGTGCCAGTTTCTTCCCAAACACTGCTCAGTGCTTGTCCTACCAGAAGCAATGGTTTTTAATATCTCTAAAGATGTGAAACTGTGGATGTTATTTCTTTCACTGTTTAAAATCTGCTAAGCACCTGCTAAGCATCCTGCGAATTCCAAAGGATGACCAGGGAGAAAAGCCTTTCCTGTCCTCAGCTGCATTTGCTCTTACATTATGAGAAAGGATAAATGTGAGAGCATGATTTCCTGTGGACTTTTTTGACTTCTCATTATTACATTCTCTCTTTTTCATCTCTTCTCTCAACAAAACCAAGTTATTTACAGTAAAATTGAACCCTTTTTGCTGCCTGCCTCTGATCTTTGTATTGCATCATTTTAAGAATGAGGAAAGAAGTGGTCAGAGTAGCCCTAGAGCTTGGATCTGAGTGACGCAACTATAACAGTTTTAAGCTTGTTTGCCTAATTTTTATTTACCACTTTTCTTTAACTAAGGACTGCACTTTCTCTGCAGAATTTGCTCTCCCAAACCATACGTTCTCCTTGCCAGCAGCCAAACTATGTTCTCACTCCTCTGTAAGTCTGAGGGCACCCAGGCATCCTACATCCACACTACCTGCACTTCCAGAGGTTTTACTTTGCACTGACTCTGCAGACTTACTTGAATGCCACCAGCGCCTGGTGAGCCCTCCAAGAGTGCGGTCCTGGTCTGAACAACATCTCTTTGTTGTGCTTTTGCATCTATTTCCTTCACTGTAAGCCTTATATCACCAGCAGCAGCAATGCCAGAGGCACCTTATCACCAAAGTAAAGTTCTATCTTCTCAAAAAGTGTGTCAGTAGAATACTTCACGGCCACATTTATTACAAAATTCATACTTGATCCCAGATAGTGTCCCTTAGGAAGCTCACGTGTGTTTGTTCCAAGTTGTCTTTTTAGTTCAGTTGCTCTGTAACGTTTTCCCTGGCAATCTGACAATATCTACTGACCAGCAGTGACACTACAAATCCAACAAGTTATTGATGGGTTTATGAGTTGTAGCTAAGAGACATCAGTCCAGCTAAGGTGTAAATAGCCTTCATGGGCCCCATAAAGTCGCCTTCAACATCTGCTCTGCTTAATGCAAAAGGCTGAGGGGAAGCATTGCAGTTCCAAAGCTCTGTCACAGGGACAGGACCAGGGTACCAGCCAGCGATGGCTGCAGTATGATAGATACTCAGCTGCACATGCCAATGACTACCCCAAGTGCTGAATAAATGCTGGAAGACATGACAGAGCCATTTCAGGAGAATGCCAGGGATCAGCTTTAAATGTAACATAACTACTTTTCAGGCTTATGATAAGGGAGACTACCTAGAATATTACTCTGTTAAACATGCCTTTCTTCCCCATGTGATTCCAGCAATGAACGACCAACATTAAACTACACAGGGCACCCTCCTTAACACAGCTCTGAGGCAAGAGTGGCCAAGACTCCATGTCTTGTGAGAAAGCAATGAAGATTATAGATCGGTCTCTTGCACAGTGCATTCATCCATCACTGGCATAACCAATGTTTAGCAAAGTCTTTTTTTTTCAAGCTTACTAGCTGTTTCATTCTTGCAAAAACATTTCCAACTCAGTAACAGTCTATTCAGAAAAAAAATCTGCTATATGGTTAAAACAAGAGCCATGCAGGAAAAGCTATTTTTGTAGCTGCAGCACGGCAGGAGTTCTGTTGGTCGTATCTGTAGCTTTACCCAAGGTGAAATGATGGGTTAAGGAGACTGGGTGCCTGTTTTTCCCACCACAGTGCAGCCCATTTCCATTCCTCTCTCTGCTAAGGTCTGAGGGTGCAGAACCCTCCCAGTGTTTTGGGTTTGTACTGGGAGCTTGCTCTTCATCCCCACTGCTTTTTGAGTATCTATTGTCAACACTGACAAATGTGCACGTCTGCCTTCAGACAAGAACTGGAAATATTACTGGGATTATCTTGCACGTCAATGTCACTATCCAGTCACTTAACAATCACTCAAAGAAATGATATAAAATATCACTTTTTTACATAGATGAATAATAGAGTGTTTGTCAGTCACTTCTGGGCTGACTGAGCCCCTTTAACTCTCTGAAACTAGAGTCCTTTTTTTTCTAAACCTCCCGAGAAAATGTTGACAAAACAGGCAATTTTCTGTAATTTCTCTGCGAGCTTCTGTCAGCACGAGGGGCAGCCAGAGCCACTCATTTCAGATAACACCAGAGGGTAACCTTTGACATCGCCCCCCTCGCGGCCTTCGGAGGCTCCTCTAAGTGCAACAGTTGTGTCTTTCAGGTTGCAGGATGCAGGCCCACAATTTGGGCTCTTGTTCGCTGAAGGCAGCCTTTGTTTCCCAGCTGACTAAGAAGCTCTTATAAAAGGGATAAGAAATGTAGTTAATAGCTCAAGAGTGGCCTAATCATCAGCTGCTATTACCCCTCCAATATTAGGGAGGATGACAGACCTATCAATAACAGAGCCCCAGGTGAGGTACAGGAGCTGATAAGGTGAACTTTGGCTTGATCTTTGCTCTGCAGAGCACAGCACTTATTTGAAAGAGAAGCCAGCATCCATTTTTTTCTTCATATTGTGCCAAAAATCATTCAGCTTTTGTTGTGTTTTTCTATCTTAAACCACAGTGATTTGACCAATTTCATTTATAAGCAGAGATGAAAACTGGAGCACTCTCCTATCGGACCACGTCAGCTGGAGCTGTGCACCTGCGTGCTCGCGACCGCTCACGTGGCAGTAAAACGAGGCGAAATGAGACCGCAGGTCTCCATGTGCTACTCGTCTTTATGTATGTGTGAGCGCAGCCACATATGTACGTGGATTTGCACATGCAACGTACAGAAGCTAAACATGGAGCAAACGCAGAGTAATGCCACCTTATGGTCACAACAAACTGAAGCGCAAGCAAAAGCAGCTGGATATGCTCTTGCTTGAAAACAGGGCTTGGGCACACTGCATGAGCGTCTCTTTTAGTGCCATAAGCTCTCCCAAGTCACTACCCTGATCCGCTCTCCGTGCGTGCCAGGGTCCAGCACCGCCTGTTTTGGAGGAAGTGCAGGAGCTCTGCATTAAGAGACAGGAGAGACATCATATCCTTCTCAATCTGTATTAATCACCTGCTTCCCACTACTTAAAGGTACATCTTCTACAAGAGTCTTTATCAACAATATACATACAGCTCTTGTTAAAATCTGGCTACGAAGAGCTTCCCGTGCCACTGAGCTCCGCATCCCTGTGTGTGTTCACAGTGAAAGTCCTATTCTGGTGATACAACACAAGAAAGCCAGATCCCCATCCAGATTTTTGTCTCAGCTCCATGTTCTCATCTCATTCTTGGAAAGCATAGATCACAGCGCCGGACTATCAGTAAGCAACCCTCAAAACCAGCTCTTACTAGTGCTCGGGGTACACTGCACCAGGGCTGGAAATGGGACCCCTACCCTGGTGGCAGAGTGGGGAAGCTACGTTTCAGAGTACATTTTCAGTGCTGCCTGGAGAAAGCACCTTTATTATGCTGCCCTTCCACCGACTGCTCTTCTCCCGGAGGCTGGCAGTCAGCCGGGGACCTGCCCTCGGGCACACTCACACATGAAGAAGGTGACGAAGGGCCATCAGCTTCGGGGGGGCTCCACTTCCCTGCTGGGGGGAAAAGGAAGAACATCTTTGCTTCTTCCACCCCAGGCTTGGAAACGAGGGAGGGAATCTGATTTTACTCCTGGCTGGGGCACCTCCCTAAGAGAGAGGGGACTGGTAGCAGCGGGAGGGGGGAGGTCCAGGGCTGACGAGAGGATAAGGGAGCCAGGGCAGAGTAGTGGACATGACGATTAACCGACCATTCTGCTGGGTGCGTCCTCTGCCCCCCTGTCTAGAGGGGAAATTAGGATAGGTCCTCGTCACCACAGGCTTAGTTCCAGCCTGCTGGAAATCGGTGGGAGTCCTTCCACCAGCTGCAGTGTGCTCCGGGGCTGTAAGCGACCGTTGCTCAAGTAGCCGGTGCTGGGACGAATGCACCTTTTGCCATGACCCTGAGAAACCCAGGATGCAAACCTTAGCAGGCAGCTGCGTGCTCCTGTTATGTCACACCAAATGATCACAGCTAAACAGCTTTTCTTCATTGTCAAACTATGTTTAGTTCAGTTTGTTTAAAAAAAAAAAAAAGATTTCTCTTTAATCCTTTTCTTTTGAAATAAGGGAACCTTTAATATAGCCAAAGTGGATGCCGTTTTTAAACAGGTCCAGTCTTTTGAGAATTATTTTGTTTTCATCAGGTATTTAACTGGAGTTTTGTTACTAATGCTGGACTTATAGTAGCTAAAGCCAATATAATACTTTCCTGAAATGTTACTCAGAACTGCTTAGGCTAATATTTCCAAAGCCAGAATTCTTTAAAAAGCTGAGGGCACAATCTCAAATGACTCAGAGCCGCATACCACAAAGTCTGATGGTAAAACTTTTTTTACTCTGGGCAAGTTCTCTGTTCCTAAACTGTTGCGGCAATTCTTGCATCAACTTCTGCTATGGCAGCCTTTTCCTAAGCATTGGTCATGGCAGTTTGAAAAGCATAAGAATTTATAATCCTAGCACTCATGAGAGGATGCAGTGAACAGATTGGGATCTAAACCCATGGAAATGTGAGCCCAGGAAGGAATAATCCCTTTGAATGCCAGCAGCATGCAAAGGTGAAGGAACCACCGCAGCTGCACTCAGGGGCCCTCTGCAATTTCCTGGCTCAGAAGATTAAGCATTCTCTGCAGAGACTGCTTCATCCAGCCACCGCTGCCATGGTCTAGGAGCGCAAAGAGCAGTTTTGATCTGAAAGATGCAGCGGTTCCAGATGTTAAGGCCCACCAGCAGCCGGCCCCTGCAGGTAGAGCAGCCACCGCACTTGCTGGGCATGGGAGTCCCATCTCAGCAGAGCTAGTCCCTGCCTCCGTCCGCTGCACCAGTGCCTCAGCGGGCTGCCAGGCACTGCCTGCTTTTCAGCTTTACACCCAGGGAAACCCTGACACGCCAGAGAGGTGCAATACATGCGTCTGCAGCAAGGCCCGCAGGGTCTGCATGTCCCAGTCCCTTGATGTCCTTGAGAATGACAGCGGGCCTGCAGTCTTGCCATGTACCCAGCATGGCGACATGCAAACACGGTCCAGAGAAAGGCACTGGCTTTCTAGAACCAAGAACAAGCAAGGCGCTGACCGGTTTGGCTGTGCTTTTCACAGGCAGTTCAATCAACGTCCATCCTGGCAGCTGCCACATCTTGTCCAGCCTAGGATGTGCATTTGTAACATCTCCTTTGTCTGCTGAACTCAATCTGTTTCCTGTGCGTGAGGCAGCTTTGATGCTTCCATTGTGCTGCAGCAATGCCATTAGTTATATTAACTACCCTCCACCCAGAAATGACAATCCAGCACATCTCCAAATTAGCCTTTTTATTGAAATCAATAAAGGAGAAAACACATGACACTAAACTATTTGGTGGCAGTTTTGTTATAAACTCATTACTGGAAAAACAGCGATCGGACAGACCTTTAACCACTGTCATTGATTCCAGCACAGCAAGAGTGATCTATTGAGTTAATCAACGAAGTTACTGCGGTTAGCAGTGTCCGCATGCTACCCTGCTTAGGACTCAGCCACATGTCTAGAAAAGCTCCCCACATACAGGGCAGTTGTAGGCCAGGTGCAAGCCTCACAAAAGCAAAAATTACACCACCACTACTCCCCAAACAGACCAGTTTCAAAGGCTGTATTTCACATTCTAGAAAAAAAACAATAAAAAAGTGCCTCCGCAGAGCCTGTAAGGTCCAGGAAGAGAGCACATGGGGGTGAAGAGAGGACCCTGCACAAGCGCCTCCTGGCACACTCCGCAGTCGATCCAGTTCTGCAGAAATGTGTGGTTAAAAATCGAGCAAAGTTTCAAAGGAGACGTCCATATAGGTCATTTTTGCAGGACTGACCCTTTCTGACCCTCACTGCCAGTGCCATGCCAAGTTTCAACCCCCTGAACACTGGTAATTCTTACAGCTATGTATCTAAGGAAAGGTTAACACTGCTTTTTTCCTTTCAGTGAATAGACTTTTAAGTTCCATTTGTGTTCCTCGGAATTCCTTTTTCATCAAGGTTGCTGAAAGAAAAGAGATGGCGTCAGTATTAATACAACGCTCCATGTCTTGCTCCTGGCCTCATGACAGAATTTAGACAGTAAAACACTTAAAATAAGATTTGTTTCACAAGAAAGAATGAATTGAATTTTTGCAGGTATCCAGTCTCTAAGAGCTTTAAAGAGCCAGCATCTGATAACAACTTATTCTTGCAGGAGCCTGGTATCAGTTTATTCCTAAATACATATTTACTTGCAGGCATTTGACATCAAGCTGCTTCTTGATAATACCAGGATATGGCATGTGATGCCAAACGGTTTTTTGACATTCTTTTTGGCCATGGTGCCCCTAGATAAGCATCTTCTCATAAGCGCCTCTGCAGTTTAAAAAAAGCAAGAAAAGAAATTCAGACAGAAAGCAGACCCACTGTATAAAGAGGAAATTCTGAGAATAAGGCACATTTTTTGAGGGACGTGACACAGAATTGTCTTTTTTCCCCCTCAGAAAACCTCTACTACAACAACCACAATTTAGAACGGAATTTCAAAGTGCTTCAAGCCACATGCACAGCTTACATGCCTTTCAGTTGCTCCTGAACAGGGTGGGACAGGACAGCCTGTCAGCCCCCCCCCCGCAGCGCCTCAGCACGCCCCGTGCTCCCGCGCTGGCGGGGCGGCTGGCTCTGCTGCCCGCCCGACACGAGGTCTGTCCGTCACTCGCGACAGGCAGGGCAAGGACAGATTTGCCAAAGGCACCCCCTTGGCAACAAAGACGCGTGCTCCCCCCCCGATCGCTGTATTAAAGCTGAGCTAAAATGTTTTTCTGCTTTATAGATTTTTTTTTAATGGATTTTCCCAAACAGGCACTAACTCCTCATTACAAAATTTTGTGAGGATACTCAAATTCACCCTAGGGAGAATTTTTTCTATTTACTCAAATGAAAACCAACTATTTCCCTTGGGAACTTTCTGCAGGTTTCTCCCTAGGACGAAATTCACCATGTTTACATGAAAACAAAGGTAACTGTTGCCAAAGTTGTCAGGTTTGTTTGTGTTTTACAAAATAACTATTTTACATGACACTAATAAATAGCATTTTTTCCAAGAAAAACAGCAAGCAAACTGAAGCAAATGTGAGAACATATACTTGTAAAATTTTCTAGACACCAAAGCACCTCAACTTTCTTATACAGGGGGAATAACCTCAGAAAGCTCCTCTCAGAATGCCCTTCACAGAGAGATACGGAAACGAAAGCAAGACAATTAATTAGACCAAAATTTTCCAGGAAGATTTCATCTATTTCATGGACTAACAGGACACAGCCTAGCATCATAACGATACCATTTGTTTCTCCCTGTAAACAAAAAAAATTAGTGTAAATAGCCTCCAGGGCAAGTCTAAAAGTTTTTCACTGAATTCTAATCACTGCCACACGGTTGAAATTTCTTACCCATTTGAAAACACACTAAAGTACAGCAGTTGCCTTGGCAAGCCAGCCCACAAACCCAAAGTTACAGGTATTCACGCAGCCACACAAAATTGCCTCCAAAACGAGACTGAAGTTGATATTGGTAGAAGAGAAAAACAGGCAAATCCAGAATCACAGCCTGGGAAGCAACAGCGCAGTGATTTTCAGCTCCAGTGACCTGAGCTAGCGGCAGCGTGCGCGCATTGAACGTAGCGAGCGTCCTCAGCTCATCAGGCTGCACTGCCACACTCAGGGAAACCTGGTAAGCACAGCAGTGCCGCCGCCAGCTGCGCACCTGTGGAAGGGCAGCAGGAATTCCATTTCCACAGAGATAACACTCAACAGACTGGCAAGCTGTTCTAGGACCTGTTTCTGGACGGGTCTCAAAGCAGCTCATTCAGAATAGCCACCGTTTAGGAGAGGGCTTTGTAGGCTCCTGCTGTGTGAGCACCTGAGCTGCCTCGGCCTCCCCATGGCAGACAGCTACAGCAGCAGGAGTCCATCATGAAAACTGAACAAGTTTTCAGCTTTCCAGTACCATTCCTGGAGGCAAACTTTCGGCATTCATTTCAAGAATTCAGCCCAAGGGAGGGAGTGCCAGACTCCAAGGGCTCCACTAAAAGCTGTTCATGTGTTTTTTCACATGACCTTTTAATGTGAAATCTATACATGGACGACGACAGCTCTGCCACAAACTGGGAGCGCTGCTCCCCATCACCTGCACCTTAGCACTCCCACTCCTCCGCTCCACGTTAAGCAGCGCAACTGCGTCACCCAGAGAGCACCTTGGACCACTGCGGGCGAGAAAGGCCACGGTGCCCTGGCCCCGTGCACCCCCCATGGCGCTAACTGAGCCCCCGGGAAGACACGATCCCATTCTAAAATGCCAAACAAGTCCTGACTTGATAGTAACTTCAAATTCTGCTTCCCTGGTTAAATTAATCTGACTTTTTTTCATGTTTCAGATTGCAAACATCTGGAATTGCAAGGCTTCTGCTTATCATACTGAGTCCCACCTTTCTGCCACATAAGATCTGCATGGTATTTTTTCTCTACAGAATTCAAACTTTAATGACCTTTACAAACATAATTTGGATAAAAAGATGAGGCAGGATTTTCAGCACTCTAGATCGTAACAAGTTTATGACTCGCAGTCAGGTCTAATTATGACTGACGGGCTTTTCAGCTTATGGTACAAGAAAATCTTGCTCCCAGGCCATTCCATACTTTATTGCAACTGAGGTAGAGGTGCTGTAGTTTTCTGGTAGCAACAGCAACAGATACTCTCTTACTCATATATCCTGTGCTAAGAAGATCCTTTTTTTTTCCTCAGCCATCTGTGCCTTACACTGCTCCTTCTTCGAATTTTCTCCTTTCATATCCCCTGGCATTCAAAACTGTCGGTGAGATTATTGTTTCTTCTTGACTCTCTGTCCTGAAATGTTATTAATTTAACAGGTTCATCCGCAGTTCCCAGTGATCAAAGCTGCAAGAACTTAGGTCTGACCTGCATCGGACTTTTAAACTGTGAAGTGCTTTGGGATCCTCCAGAATCAGAGCAGATAGATCATACCCAGTAATATCAGCTCCCGAATGTCCTTTCCTCATGCAAAACTACAAAACTTACAATGGAAAAGAACTTTTTCTTCCTACTTTTTCCTTGAACCTTGAACTGACCTTGTTGCTGAATATCAGTATTTGGCAGATAGGAGGTAAATAATTTTTTCAGAGCTTTATTTCACGCCTGAAAGGATGTGACAAGCAAGTAGTCACACATTGGTCCAGTATTCCCTTGGATATCCAGGAAATTTGGGAAAGACTCAGAAGGTTCCGAAGGTTAGAAACACAGCCAGCAGCAGCAGCATACTGTACAACTCGTTGATAAGTTCCTAAGCCACACATTTTGCTTTAAAATTATATCCTGATTTCCAAGTTCCAGGATAGTGGCTTCTCTGGAGACAGTTTGGGGGTGTTCAATCCCCCATTCAGTTCAGAGGAAAGGAAATAAAAGGCAAGGAGAGGACTTTGTTAAATGGCCAAGTCCCCCTTACTCCCATCATACTGCAGAGTCAACTGCATTTCAAAGCGAAAGAAAGGAGATACTGCTGCAAAGTGTACAGACTCAAACCCCGATTTAATACTGAAACAGGCTAATGCACTTATCACGGGAAATATAGAAATACAAAGCTTAAAATAGCTCATGCAGCGCACTGTAATGTGAAATGTGTTCGGATATAAATATTAAAAAAAATGTTTTGAAAATACAAATGAGGAGAAGCATACAGATACTGTGTATTCCAAAACTTCTAAATTTTGGTCATTGCATGATTTTTTATCATCGATCCCATATCCAGCAGAATTAGATTTACTGTCCTTGCTTCTTATGAAATTACACAGAGGCTGCTGCTTTATTCCTCTCCAGGACAGTAAAAAGCAATAAAATTCTTGCAGATTTCGACAGCAGGCAATTCAATAAAAGGCTATGTATATTTTATAAGTACAATAAAGACAAGTCTATAGCTGAATCATAAATGGGTTTCTGTTTGGTTGGTTTGTTTTCTGTAAGCATCCTTGTTGGAGTCTGTTTTCAACACAGGTTGGTCTTCTCAACACACAGCCTTCCCTTTTTGGGGAGAAGCAGAATGAAATTTATATCTTTATAATGTATTATTTAAGTTTTGCTCAAGGGATTTTGCAGTGTGTGTCTGTTTAAAATTTAAAGGTATTGCAGAACTCAATACTTTGCTGTTCTTGATTAGTGCTATAAAATTTTACATATAATTTTTTGTTACATTGTAAAGTGTATCTATCTTATCATTGTGGCATTCACTTTTTTATGAGCAAACAATAAATATTTGATACATACATAATTATTTCCTAGACTTGCATCAATGCTCAGATTTTTTTTTAATTCTGCAATAATATAACATGGAGATTAATGCATTGGTATATTTCTGAACAATAGCGCTACCACAAATTCAGTGACAGTGCCTGTCTGCTGAAATACAAAGTTTTATACAAATGTAAAACACAAACTTAACAACATGCAGATGAACTGCCTTGCATAATTACAGATGTGTAAATTTCTTTCTTCTCACTTGAAGAGTGAAATTTAAAAACTATGAAGAAGCTGGACTCAGATTAAAGAAAAAATATGCTCCCTATTTCCAGTCTCTAGGCCAAGTTCTCCAGCACTGAAAATCAGTAAGAGGTTTATCTGAGCAGGGAATGTGGCATCAAAACCCACTTCCTGGGGAAGGAAACTTTTCTATGCATCTGTGTAGAATCCACAGGTACCAGAGGCTGCCCTCCTGAGTAGTTTGCTAGTTACAGTCTGACTCCTACATCAAGGTACTAACTATTGTCATCATATTCGATTAAATGAGGATACAAACTTTGAGAGTATCTGAACACCATGGGACAGACCTAAATACATTTTTTCACTGTCATTGTGCAGCTAAAGCTGTTGTTGTGCTTACTGTAAGAACTACAAATCTAGGTGGGTTTGTTTACCAGCAGAAGGTGATGCAGAATACCTCTGTCTCAAAATCAAAATCAGTATGCTCTGGAAAGACACCTATGTCAGCCCATCAAATGTCAAGGAAGAATTCCCTTTCAGCTGACTTATTAGAACATTATATTTCTAGTTATAACGAAAAAGTGTGAAACCTACTGCCTCCTACAGCAGGGAGTATAGAGGAGGAAAAAACCACACTATTATAAAAAAGAAGAAGTGAGTGGGGAAAGAATGAGAGCTATGGACTCATCTCAGATTTCTGTTTCCAAATTGTTGATGGTTTGAAACCTACTCCTAGATACCATCCATATCAGACCTAGTACTCAGAACATGGCATCTAAGTGCTAAACCTTTCTTAAAATAATTGCAGCCTTCTGCTTTCTGCCAAGCCCTAATGATAAAATTCTCCTGTGGCATTGTCATTTTGCTATTTCAAGACGTGTAATCTGGTGACCATGTATTTCTATATGCTTGTGACTTTGGTGGTTAAATGTTAGGGGGTTTTATATCAGAAGCTTTAGACCTAATTGCTTTTCTCCTTTCCAAATAATTTTTATCTATTCAAAGCAGATATACCACTGAAAAAGTACTGAGCCACCCTGGGTCTGTACATGTGCTGGCACTTAGACGCCATGCGGGAGAGCAGTGACTCAGGCCGGGTCTGGGAGCGTGGGCCTTGCCAGAACGTCTCACTAGCTTGCCTGAAGAAGCAAATAAAACAGAGCAACCGAACCTATAACTTGACAATTGGGAGACTTTTTACAACTTAATATTTTAGAAGCGTAATAAATGGCATTTCAGCCCACAGCTGATGCACTGGGTGCAAGGACTGGAATGCTGTAGCGTGGGCCTCTCTAGAGTCGTACAAGATACGCCCTCGGGTTCCACTGCAGGCTGTGTTACTCAAGTCACAAAGCCCTGCAGGCATAAGAGCAGCATTTCAGAAGAGAGGCAGAGGGCTTTGGGAAGCTGGATGCCCTGCTCCCCAGATGTGGCAGGCAGGAGGCTCCTTCATTCCCCTGCTCGGCCACAGGGAAAGGCTGAGAGCTTTGAGTCCAGTTCGATACCAGCCTTCTAGTAGAAGTCAAGTTTTGCTCTCTTGAGGAAATTGCACCTGAAAAGGGAACAGAAACAGCTGTCTCTCAAGCAGCTGCACCCTGCATTTGGTATACCATGACATCTCTAGTGGGAAAATCTTTGGGAAAGGTGAGTTTGCACTAGCACAACTGAAAAGACTGGACCAGCTCTTACAATGATTGGTTCAAATTCATTCAGGGGTTTTATAACCTCTTACAAGTGCACGTTTCCAATACTCACACATGGGTATGGGAACCATTGAGGCTGGCAGTGTTACACTGCATTTCTCCTCCTCCTCAGATTTACTTTGGCTGCCTGTAGAGGACTCCACTGCGTTAAACAACTTGTACTCCATGCACGTTAAAAAGCCAAACACAAGAGGAGCAGTTCCGAATAAGAAGAACCAATAAAGCCATGTCCTAGCAAGAAAAGGAGGGGTAAATGGGGGGAGAAAAGCAAATAAAAATTCCTCTGCTATTAGCAACCACCAGACCATCAGGAGGTACTGTATATAAGCCATGAAATTATTCTCTCCAAGGCACGGATGAAAATGTAGCAACCCAGACCCAGACTGCCAGCTCAATACACCTGCCCCAATACAAATGAAACCTCCTGTGCCTCTAACGAAGCACAGTAGTACATGCCCTTCCTCTTTTCATTTTGTAATTGTACGTGAATTGCCTGTCTCAGCTTGAAAAGAAATGGATCCTATGAGACGAAGAACTGTCTGTAATGACTGACACATCGCACTGAAGGACACAGCTTCACAGAAGCACATGATTTTTCCCTACCTGGAGCTCAGCCATGGGTCTAAATTCCATTAGCGAAAGGTGGAGGTAACAGTGATTTTTAGCACCAGTATTCTCCCTCAGCAGTGCAAAATAACATCAGTGCAACGGCATGCCAGGACGCGAAGCCCTAACTCAGAACTCACAGAGCGTCCAACTCAGTCCAGCAATCTGTGCCAAGCAACTAAGAGTTTTAAATCAGACTTCCCTTCTAGGAAAATTAATTGGGGGAGGGGATGTCTTTTTTTTTATTATTAGTTTTAAGGAACACTTATAAAGGATTTGATTCTGCAACGAGAGGATTTAATGAGTACTTCCTTTAAAGAGATAAGCAGTTGGCAGTGCTATTTACACAAAAGGAGTATTTCATGTATTTGGCTTTGGAGATCACAAGCATCACACTTCAAAATAATTTCTTTTGTACAGATATGGTGTTTCTATTTTCCAGTAGTAAAAGGAAATGCTTTCCATTATTTTTGATGGTTTAAAAGTAGACAAAATAAAACATTTCCAACTGTTCAATTCAATGTCAAGAGTGGCCAGATGGTGCCATGTGGGAATAAAATAAGGGTCCCCTGAAGAGCACAAGCTTCTGGGATGGTGCAGCCAAAGCTCTGGGAATGACAGCAGATGGTTTCCTGCTGACCTTCGTGGGCCCTGGAGACATTATGTGACCATCAGGACTCGGCACACGAGCAGCAACCAGGCAACATCCCCAAAGGCTGCTAACAGCAGGAACAGCCAACAGGCAAACATTCTTTTAAATTAAGTTCATTCTTCTTAACAAAACATGAAGAGAGAGAAGCTTATGAACCACCTGCAGCTTCCATGCAATTGGTATCCAAGGACTAATCAGTGTGTAAGCTGGGCCAGTTATTTTATCTCTGCAGAAGATCCTTGATAAGAGAAAGAGGCCAGCTAAGTTGCCAACCAGCTTTTTAGTCAGTGTTCTGCTTCTCACCTTTGCAGTGCATTCATTTAGTAAGCACCAGAGAAAATAAAACTAGAAGCGTCCACAACAAAACCAACCTGGATGGGAATCTGGCATATTTATCAAACATCCAGCTTCCAAAAGATATGAACAGTATGAACACCGCATCCACCAAAATCAGGAGAAAGCAGGGAGGCCAAATATGTGCTCTCAAATAGGCAAGCTCCAGTGCCCCTAGCTATGAGCAAACCCCTTCGGTTGGACCTCTTAACACAAACATCTCACTAATTGAAGCTACATTTTTGTGTAATACTTTACAATTATATTATTCCCATTATAACGCTGGTTATAACAACCACAGGTTATAACAATCACTAGCCTTAGGGCCCTTGTTTGTGCTGCAATTAAAATGCAAAGTAAACTTGGACATGCTGAAGAGCTTGCATAGCAGTAGGGAGTACTTGACTCCCATACCAGGAGCAAACTGAATCCTCTCTCCTCTTGTCTGCGGGCTGAACATGCAACAGGGACTGCCAGGGCAGCCAAGGAAGCCTCGACTGCTGTCTGTGCTATTGAAGGTTGGGCTGAGTTCTCTTCTGTTGTGAGTTTCTTTCACATCTGCTCTATGCATCCTTACTCACTTTTTGCAACACTTGGCACTTCTAACTGTGGGATCACAGCGTCCTCTACACAGGCCGAAACATAAGCTTCAGTTAGCTGTTGGCCGCCACTTCATCTCTCAACCACAGCTTATTTCTCATCTAAAAAAAAACCCCTATGGCATAAGCTTTCTCTTTAACAAATTGAGTGTTTTCTGCTTGCAAATAAGGAAAGAAGTTTTTGCTTCTGTCATCTTGACTGAAAGCAAATTGTGTCAAAAGAGTTCTTGATGGGTGGTGTGAGCAGCAGAACAGTACCTGGCACCGCATGTCACAGAAGCGCATACAGAGAGACTCTCCAATAAACTACTACTTTTTTTTTTTTTTTTTCTCTCCTCTTTGACTGAGAGCTGAAGGTGTTGGCATCTGCAGGCAGCATCTGGAATTTGGTCCAGAACAGCCAATTCACTACCTGTTCTACAAAACCATAAGACATGATGTCTTGAGATAAACATCCTCATTACTTTGATCAGAAAGAATTTTTGGTCAAGCAAACAGTACAGCAGGTAACAAAGACAACTTTCAGAAGAGATTACAAGGAAACATAAGAAACTTTGATTAAAAGCCATTTAAAGTGTTATCAATAGTCTGTCAAAGATGGAAGAACCCTTTTCTAATCATGTAACAGCCTGCTTTCGTGATGGGAATTTTCTCTCTGACGTACAAAATGTTAAGCAAAACCTGTTAACCTGCTATCTCAACAGCACATGCAGCAACACTCTGCCCCGGCCCCAAACCTCCCACGTGCTGTTAGCATGAAGATTCGGTCCACGAGACTGCTCACCAGCAGCAAGCAGCAGTACAGAACCAGCAATTGTCAGCCGTGTGCTGCAAAGATTTAAAACAAACAAACAAAAAACCCACAAACAAACAAACCCCCAAAACCACAGAGCCAGGCATGATACATACATAGGATCTATTTGGGGCATCAGCTGAATGGACACACTGCATAAACTTGAAGGCTTTTAAGGGTTCTTCATATTTACTTTCTGATTTTTAGAAATACTGTAAATCCCACATAAATTGGAAGGGGACTGTAAGATTGCCCACGGACCAACCTTGTGTTAGACAAATCCAATGACAATAAAACTCAAAGTATAGTAGTACGGTCACAGTGCTTTTAGCCTTGTGTCTTTAGTGGTTTAAGTGCCAAGTTAGGAATAATGTCTGTCTAGCTAGTAACTGTTCAGAGTTTAACTCTGATCCAAGAACACCTTTTTGAGCAACTCCTATGATACTAGCGTTAGCTAAGGCCCACCATGGAAGTCTGACATAGCGAGGATCTTGTATTTGCCTGCCGTCTATTTCTAAATTGTGGGTTGAACGTCGCCCTCTGCCACCAAGAGACATGATGGGTTTAGAGCCTGCCCTGAGAGTGCTCAGGAAAGGAACTGTCATGGCGCTCACACTGCGCGTAGGCGCATGTTCTCAGCCAGCTGAACCCACAGTGAGTTTCTGCTCATAGGAGCCAGTTCTCAATACAGGAGGATCAGCTTGTAGAAGAGACATGGAATCAAATAGGAATGCAAGAGGCATAGTTTACAGAGGCTTCCCACCTACAAACACACTGCCAGAAAATGCCCAAGTAATGACATTACTTCTATACATTCTGAAAAAGTAGAATATATTGCCTCTTTATCAATGAATGTTAGGAAGACAATGAAGATGGAGGACGAACTGAAAATGCTTGCTAAAGCAGTTTTTTATAACAGAGAATTCTAGTTTTGCTATGCTTTTTGAATGCCCTTCTACTGTCCCCCTTCCCTGCTATCAATTATGTTTGAAATCCCTTAACAGTTCTCATGTACAAAATTTCCTTGTTGAACACAGAACAATGTATTAACAGTGATTTTCACAGAATCACAGAATTGCAAGGGTTGGAAGGGACCTCGGGAGATCATCTAGTCCAACCCCCCTGCCAAAGCAGGTTCTCCTAGAGCATGCTAGACAGGACTTCGTCCAGGCGGGCCTTGAATATTTCCAGAGAAGGAGACTCCACAACCCCCCTGGGCAGCCCGTTCCAGTGCTCTGTCACCCTTAAAGAAGTTTTTCCTCCCATTCAACTGAAACCTCTTATGTTTCAGTTTGCACCCGTTGCCCCTAGTCCTGTCACTGGACACCACTGTAAACAGACTGCTTCCATCCTCTTGACTTCCGCCCATTTTGTTAGAAATGAGCTTGCTATATATTCATCTTGTGCTGCATTTCTGTACATGGAGTTCTCACTGAATGATTCTTGGTTCTAGATCATCAAGAAATCAGAAAGGTGAATGCCACATTAATCCAAAGAAGCAGACTTGAAGAATGTGAAAATCATATATTTAGAATATAGGGAGAAGACGTTAGGGATTTAGTCCGTCCTTATATATACATATATATATATGAGAGTCAGCTCCCACTCAGA
This sequence comes from Butorides virescens, assembly GCA_017310255.1. NCBI lineage: Eukaryota > Metazoa > Chordata > Aves > Pelecaniformes > Ardeidae > Butorides > Butorides virescens. The sequence continues at coordinate 37,821 of JADKXX010005260.1, read as the reverse complement.
AAAAAACAGGAACTACTACAAGAGTTGTAAGAAGTCTTAGCTTTAAAATAAATAAATGTATTTTAATAAACAGAAGAATAATGCCTCAAGGCATACTAAGACAACTAGTAATGAGGTAAAAGTAAACTTAAACACAAAATTTTGTTTAGGATAAACTCCTACAAAAGTGCGTAGTATAATTTGTTACCCTTTCCTGCAAAGCACATTAACTTGCCAAGGGGAAAAAAAAAATTATTATTGTTCTGCTTCAAAAATATATCTCCCTTGCTCCTTTTCAAGGCATTAGATTGCATTTGTGCTGTGAAATATGTAAACTAACCTGCTTTTGATGGCTTGCTGGATTGTGCGTCTTTTCTTACGTAACACAAACAACATCTGAGCTCTGGTGCTCATTAAAGAGTTAATGCTTTCCATATTGTTCATAAGCAATCATAGTTCATGTTTAGTCTCGGCCTCGTGACAGTAATTTTCAACAGTTGAGAAATCTGATGAAACAATAAAGCTCTCTTTAGCTGCTACTACCAAATGTTAGGTTAGATTTGAGTTTTGTGGAAGCAACACGCTCTTTGGCAGCGATTCCGTTCAGCAGGGCAGACCAGGCCAGGCCGCCGGCTTCCAGACTCTTTTCTGTGGGGCAGTCAGGTGGGCGTTCAAGAATCACTCACTGTATTCAGAGACCAGTTGAAGATGTGATACCATAGTAAATAAATATTATCACTTATTAATCCTCCAGGGGATTCCAGGCACGTTCAGTTCCTCCTGGGTTTCTCAGCAGCACCTGCATTCCCAGGCTGGCACTTTCTCCCTTTCCATCACTGTCTGCAGCAACACCCGGGTTTGCCGCTTGCCCGTTACCTTTTAGGCAAGTTCAAACTTCCAGGCGCCCCGGGCTTCGGTGCCTATTCCGACGGCCCGACCGATGCGCCCCTCAAGCCGCCGAGGACTTCGACTTTCCCACGCCATTTTGAACACGAAGAACAAGCGAAGCGCCAGGAACGCCCCGGCGGGGGGCGGGGCCGCGGGAACGCTCCGGGCAGGGGCGCCTGCGTCAGGCACGGCTGCGGGGCTGCAGGAGGCCGGCGGGCAGCGCGCTGGGCGCCGCCGTACGAGCGCGGGGAAGGCGGGGGCGCGCCAGGCCCCGCTCGCCGGCGGGAGCAGCGCCCGGCGCCGCCAGCCCCGCGGCCTGCCTGGGCCTGGGCCTGGGCCTCGGCCTCGGCCTCGGCCTGCCTGGGCCTCGGCGCCTGCACGCGGCGCCGCTCGCGGAGGCTGCGCCAGCAGGGGGCGCCGCTGTCCCGCCGAGCGGCCCCGCCCTCGCGCGCCACCTGGCGGGCAGGAAGCAGAAGGGCTGACCCGGCCGCCACGTGACCGGACGCGGAAGATCTCCACCGGAAGGGGGGCTGCTTCCGGCGTCGGCCGGGCTGGGGCGCGGAGGCAGTGCCGGCCGCACCGAGCGCTGAGGCTGGGGTCGCATCCCGCTATGCGAGAGACTCTGAGGCCCGCAGGTGAGGAGCTGCCCGTCTATGGCCCGCGGGAGGCCGCGCTGCCGCCGAGCCTGGTTCCGTGGGCCCGCTCTGGGGCGGGGCGGCGAGTGAGGCCTTCCCTCTCCCCGCCGCGCCGCTTCCTGGCCGGGGCGGCTCTCCCCGGCGGACCGAGGAGCCGCGGGAGGCGGCTGCTGGGCCTGGTCCGTTCCTGGCTCTATTCCAGGCAGAGCCGGTCGGCGGGCCCGCCCGCCGCTTGGCCGCGGCGGCGGGCGGCAGGCGCCGGGGCCTGGCCGGGCCTGCGCCGTGGTCTGTAACGTCGTCTGGACAGGGCCTGCCGGTGCCTCCGCGGCAGCTGATACCGGAGCGTCCTGAGGTGCTGCCACGGCCGGCGCAGGAGATTAATTTCTTCAAAAGCTCTCTGTACGGGCAACAGAAGTAACTACCTGCTAGCGCTTTTAAAAGTAATTCTATTTTTAGGCAAGTGGTCTGTGCCTTGTGTTTTTTGCTCCGTGTTGCAGCATGGAGACTAATTTTTTTTTTTTATTAAATAAAGTAGAAAGACTTCATTGGTTACGAGTTAGGATAAAGAAAACGCAGAAACAGAATGGATTGTAAAAGAAGGAAGTGAAACCTCTTTGGAAACACAAAGTTTTCTTGATGTGTATGGTTTTACTAATAGAAAATATTTTACTTATGTTTTGATGGCTTTGGCTTTCATGAGAACTTAAAATATATAAAACCTTGGCAGCATGCTGAGTCCTTGCTGAAAGATGGCAGTGTAGACTAGCAGTAATTATATAAGGTCTATAGACATGTCTCTTTAAGTTTCAGTTGAATGTATCCTGAAGGCTTATCTCTCTTGTAGGCAAGTATTGAAAAACAGACTCTTAAATCTGAGAGTATTCTGAAAGGAGTTAAAGAGCTGCATCTGCATTAAAAAAATCTAATAGTTTAAAAAATGTAGATATAATATATGCTAGTATAAAATAAGTGTTTGAAATACTTAAAAGTTGTCAATTTGTTTTAAGCAAAGCGGAAAGAAAAATTAATGATTGAGCTGGCAGGCATAGTATTCTGTTGCTCTCTGCAAAACCTCTGTAGCTGATTTGGTCTCCTGGAGTGGGCTGGTTGTATGGATACAAAGCAGGACCGATGCTTTGAGGGGAAAAAAACTGAGTGATGAGGGCAGTAAATTTAAAGGCGGTCGTCTGCTATTATGCAGGTGAAAACTTGAAGATGGCCAGCTGAACTGAAAGCTTTTCAGAGATTCCTTTCCCAAGGAAGTAATGTAAAAATCTGCTGTTTCTAATATTCCATTGGTTTTACTACAGTAAGAACCATTCAGACTACCGAACAGTTTATACTAATGATCATACAGGATCTAGCTACTAGTGTAGTATTCAATGCAAATTCAGCATTTATGCTTGAGGTGTGACAGTTTGTGGTCATTCATTTTTGGTGAGTTGTTTACTGTCCCTAGACTTCCTATTTCACCCAAAGGGTGGGGAAATGGAGCTGTTTTCTGTTTTGCACCTTCAAGTGACAATTTCTATATATTTTTGGGAATACATCTCAAGAAGCTTGTTCAAGGATATGCATAAACATTGTTAGCATGTCAAATACTTAAAGCAAGCTGCGGGAACTCTCTGGGGAGTGACATAGAAGGCTTTCCTCTTTCACAACACTGTTAGTCAAAGCACTTGAAAGGCCTGGTATGCTAGATTTGCAAGTTTTAGGCTGTCTCCTCAGTTGATGCATCTTGGTTACTGTCTCAGAACGTAACTGCTCAACCATGATTTATGCGAGGCAGTTTTCTGCACACTTGTGCCACCAAGTGTTTAAAAAAAAAAAAAAACAAACCACAAAACTATGACTGATTCTTCTCTTGAATCTAAGGATCCCAAAATAGTTGGTAAACACCTCTGAAGTTAAACAATTCTTTCAACCAGTAAAACAGCAACAATTTAGGAAAATGTAAAAGTGAGTATGACTGTATACAGCAAGTTATGGTGCTCAACTACAAAATTTTTAGTCATTTGACTGTCTTCTAGTGGGAGCTTTATTCAGTCCTTTCAGTTCCTCCCGCTACCCAGCATTGGAAATTAGTGTAAGATTTGAAGAAAGAAGGAAACTGTGGTCAAAAAAGGTACCTTTTTTCTTTTGACTATGTCGCTGTGATTATTTATGGTTACAAACGGGTTTCATAAATAACAGGTTATTCTTCCCAGTCTGTTTTCTTCAGGTCCATATTTCCATAGAAGTACCTTAATGTCAGAGTCCTCCCAACTGTTTGTAATGCAAATTCTGGTTTTGCACCATATTAACAAAGTATGTCTGCACTCTCTGCTAATTTACTAAGTATTCTTTCTTGGGTGTGCAGCCCCATCTGTTATAACGTTGACACTTTCCCACTTAGGAGAAACAGAACTTGACAGAAGAAAACTGCTTGCTACTTCATGGCTCTTCTGGAATTCCACTGTATTCAATTTGTGCGTTATCAAACTAAAAAATTGCACAAGTTTAACTTATTCAGGTAGTTAATGTTGGTCTTTTGTAGTTGCATTTAAATTTCTCTCATTATTTCTAATGATAATAACATGTAAATTTATAATTCCATTTAAATATTAAAGTAGACATTTTAAGGAACTGTATTCCTGCTTAAAAGACTGTTAACTTTGTAACAAGACATCTGGATCGTGGGAGTGAAAACATTAAAATCTGTGAGCTGTTAGCTGACCTTCTAGCATATGATTGTTGTGTTGTTACAAATATGCAAAGTACCTGCAGAAAAAAATTCTGTACAGCAGAGGTATCACTGCCCTGATTAACATTTTTAACTCTGTAAGGTTTTTCTTGAAGTAAGGGACGTTACAATAACATCTGAAAAAGCTCAGAATTAAAAGATTGGATTATAGTCTTGCAACTGTAGAAGATGTTGCTATTCCACCTTGCAGTTAATAAAATGACAGGAAAATGCCACAAGAAGAGTTGTAAGCCTCATTCTCACTGGGGTTCTATCTCTGCTGCCTTTGTCATTGTATGAATCAATATGTTGGCTTTTGAAAACTTCATTTAAAGTGGAATATTTTGTAAGAGTGCAGTCAGTCTTTATTGGGGGATCGATGAGATGATTTTGTTGGCAGTTGAAATGCAGAATCTGTCATACGCTGTTATAAACTCTGGGACATCCTGAAGTTAGAACTTGACTGCTGTAATTGCGTCAAATAACTGGTTTTCTTATCCTAAACTTGTCCTTGAAATGCTTAATCTATCTCAGCTGGGTAACATGCTGTTTGTAGATACTGCTATAGTTGATGAGTCCTCTTGGATAGAAGAAACACAACAAAATGTGCTGGCATAGTAACTTGTGGCCTCAGTACAACTTTCAGAAAAGAGAAATTAGGTGGGGCAGGAGAAACAGCAGTGACATAGGTTCCAGAAAATGTTGGGTTGAGTTCCATATGAGACTGCTTAAGCGTTATTTGTTAAAGGAGAAAGGAAAAAGTGCAGAAGGAAAGGGAAAGATCAGTACTTTACTAAGCAAAATTTCTGATTCTTTTTTTTTTTTTTTCTTTTTCTTGCAGCACAACACTAAATTTGTAATGAAATGGAGTCTGGGTCAAGCTCTTTTCGAGTGGAATTTCCAGATTTTTCTAGCACCATTTTGCAGAAGTTAAACCAGCAGCGCCAGCAAGGACAATTATGTGATGTGTCCATTGTAGTTCAGGGCCATCTCTTCAGAGCCCATAAAGCTGTTCTTGCAGCTAGTTCACCTTACTTCTGTGATCAGGTTCTCCTAAAAAACAGCAGGCGAATAGTCTTGCCTGATGTGATGAACCCCAGAGTATTTGAAAACATTCTTCTGTCTACTTATACAGGTCGGCTGGTAATGCCTGCTCCAGAAATTGTTAGTTATTTGACAGCAGCAAGTTTCCTTCAGATGTGGCATGTAGTGGATAAATGCACTGAAGTGCTAGAGGGGAACCCAACAGTTCTGTGTCAGAAGATGAACCATGGCAGTGATCATCAGTCCCCGAGCAGCAGTAGTTACAACGGCCTTGTTGAAACCTTTGAACTTGGCTCTGGAGGACAGACAGAATTCCACAAAGTGCAGGAACTAAGGGATGGTGAAAATGAAGAAGAAAGCTCTAAAGATGAACTGTCATGTCAACTGACAGAACATGAGTACCTTCCCAGTAATTCTTCAACGGAACATGATAGACTTAGCACTGGAATGACAAGTCAGGATGGTGAAGAAGGAACTAGTGATAGTGCAGAGTATCAGTATACCAGACCTATGTATAGCAAGCCCAGCATCATGTCTCACAAGCGGTGGATCCATGTGAAACCAGAAAGATTTGAACAAGACTGTGAAGGTGTTGATAATCCTTATGATGAACACCAAGTTTCTGAATCCATGAATACCATTCAGGCAGATCATTCAATCCAGTCTTCAGGTGTTGAAGACTTTCATATAGGTGACAAAAAGATGGAAGCAGAATTTGATGAACAGGCAGATGAAAGTAATTACGATGAACAAGTTGACTTCTATGGCTCTTCTATGGAAGAATTTTCGGGTGAAAGGGCAGACGGAAATTTAAGTGCTCACAGACAGGATCTTATGATAGCAGCAAGCTATGGTGAAGGCATTGAAATGGCTACAGGAATTAAAGAAGAAACGTCCCTCACTGGATTCTCACATGCTGATAAGCTGTATCCTTGTCAGTGCGGTAAAAGCTTTACACACAAAAGTCAGAGGGATCGGCATATGAGTATGCACCTTGGTCTTCGACCTTATGGCTGTGGTGTCTGTGGTAAGAAATTCAAAATGAAACACCATCTTGTAGGCCATATGAAAATTCATACAGGCATAAAACCATACGAGTGTAACATCTGTGGGAAAAGGTTTATGTGGCGGGACAGTTTTCATCGGCATGTGACCTCTTGTACCAAGTCATATCAAGCTTCTAAAGCTGAGCAGAGTACTACTGAGATGAACTAAGACATTAGTGCTTACATTTGTTTAGTAGAGTAAGCAAAATAAACTAATTATGCAAATAATGTCTGGTACTTGCTATTGTAAATTCTCAAAAAAACCCAAGTTTTAATGATTATGCTGGTGTAAGCAGACCAAACTTTTATTTTATTTTCCACAGTATTACTTCAGGTGTTCGATGTGTGAAGTGCAAATGGTTAATCTGAAAGATGCTTGCAAAATGAGGTCTGTAAGGTCTTTGTGACATTGATTGATTGTAATCACAGCAGTATTTAGAAGCCCTGTTATTTTTCTGTGTCTTCTAAATTCACAGTAAACCCCAGCTCTAAATTGAGCCAAATCCTGCAAATACTTACATGAAGCAGGAATTCAAGTAGCCCTACTTAATGAAAATGAAAACTAGCATGATCAAACCGGGTTATGAGATTCACATTTTAATGAAAAAATTAGAATGCCACCTGAAACTGTAGATTGCAGACACACTTAACATGCATCATTAGATCGCCTACATCATTAAATAGCCTGTGCTGTATTGCTTAATGAAAGGCCGTGTTAAACACAGTTTGGCTTTCCTTTTTGTCTTCATTTTTTATCCATCTTCAGTAAAACAAATGTCTAATTTTGTGCTGATTTATATTTGGAGTCTGTAGAGCACTTAAATATAGTTGAGCACTATATAAGCTTCAATCTATATTAAGTATAATTTGTCTTTGCTCCTCTAGGGTCTGATGCTGTATGACTCTTGGCTTGACTTGATTTTGATTGCTACATCGTGAGAGCTTGTAGAAGTGTGTGTAATAAGTATGTCTTTTCAAAAAAAAAAAAAAAAGTAACATTTGGAACTTATTCAAAATAATCAAACACTTTAAATTGTAGTTTTCTGCTCAGATTTTTGTGGCTTACTACAGTAGCAAGTACCAAACTCTGTGGATTCACAAATGGACTTTTTATTGGTACAAAAACTTCTTTGGGAACTTCTATCTAGTTTTAGAAACCTGCTTTAGGAAAATGATTTAGTCATTGATAGGTATTTATACTTTTAATTCTTTACTCTTTGAATAGTAAGAACTATAATACAGATTCTTGGTACTGAACTACTGTGACTGTTTACATGTGATCACAAGCAGACAGAGTTGTTTACCTCTTCAAATGAAGCTGCTTGTGGATAAAAAGTAGAAAGTATGGTATTTGGATCTATTAATGGTACTGCAGAACATGGTACCATGCTCATGTCCGAAGTCTGGATTTTTGCTGGGAAAGTGGCACTTCTGCTTCGTTGGGGTGAGGATCTATATGCTGGGCTCTCATTCTTGGAGATTGATGGAGGAGTGTTTGTAGTTCTGAGAGATGCTGCCAGCTCTGCAGGTAGAGTGAATGCATCAATTGTAAAGGTGGCAATAGGATTTTGGGGTTGAAAGCTTAATGCAGTCCTATGCAAAAGCAATTGACCCTTCTTTATAGTTTACTGAAACATGTTATAAAAAGGAAAGAGCCTTTAGAGCATATGTAGACTATAATAGAAATAGGTGGTGTCCAAGTACAGTGCTGGTAACATGGGGAAAAAAGTTAACCAGCACTGAAGGCCTAAGCCTGTCTGGCCCTAATTATGTATTAGATACTGCAATATGCAGGCTAACGTACTTAAACAGATGACCCTGTATGGTGAAGCAAAAACACACACAGATAATTACTGTTCAGATGCTTTTTTGAACTCCCAGTTACAAATTGTCATAAGATAGAACCGAACTGTATCCTGAATGTGAATGTGTGGTACAAGCTGGGAGTTTACTACTCAGTGGGCTGTAATTACAGTAACTTCTTTTCTGGCATTCGACTTACAAACTTTAATTTTTTTAAGAGGCTCTTAATTCTTAATCTTCTAATGCTTCAGATATTTTTCATATAGAATTTTGTTAAAACAGATATTCCCAAATATGATGAACCCATTGCTGGCAATGGGCATGAATGGTCAGCACCACAGAGTTCCTATTCTTAGCACTTAATTGAACTCTACAATATACCATGGGTGGCCATATATAACCCTTGTAATCAAGGTAGCTAAACAGGGATTTGCTCACTAACACTGTAACCTGCTTAATGTATAGAAGCACTTTGTATTTAAAAAAAAAAAAAAAAAAACAAAAAACATAAAACTTTATAAGTATGTTTTTTAAACTTAGAAATTATATTCCCTTTATGGTTTGTTTCCACACTGCTAACACTGTCTTTTTTAATATTAAAAAAAAAAATAAATTATAATGCTTGCCTGTTTACATGAGTGTAGAGAAAAGGGTTCTTGCACTCAATGGCCCTATTTTTCCATTCTCCAAGGCCTTACTACATACAGGGTGTCATTTCTGCAAGTACCATCATCACGTTTGAGGGAAGGTATTCTCATACTCATTTCAAGAATGATCTTGTGTATTACGTTAGTTCTCAACCCCTTTCAAATTGTCACTTCAGTGTTGCATAGAAAGGTTAAGGGTGCCTCTTCCCATTTAACCATAAAAAAGGCTGGTCAGAAACACCAGGCTGAAAACCATGGTCAGGCAAAAAATTATTTCTGTTAAACCTGGACCATCCTACAGAGCTGCCAGCAAAACTGTTTCTTGTACCAGCTTAGAATGACTTTTATGTGGGACATTTCAAAGTTAAACATTACTCCTATTTGCAGTTAGACTACTTTGAAATAAAGCTTTAAAACAAAATGTACTGCGAGAGACACTTTACAGGTTTTATAACAGGTCCAGTAGATCATATTATAGAACCATGTCCTTTTTTAATGACTTAGCATGAATAGTAACTTTTTAATATTTGCCTATTACTGTTTTACCCCATATTATCACATTGTCTTGAAAGTCCGACAAATGTTGCCCCACTGATTTTGTAGCACTTGGCTTTCTGATGTTAATTTACATGAAACCAGTTGATTGCAGGAAAATACTGATACGATTGTTACGAGATCTGGTTGAGAGGATTGATGATTTAAGGGAAGCTTGCGATACATGTCTAAAATCCTTTTGCTTATCACAAGCGAAACAGTTGCCCTGTGCTGTTTTTCCTGAATTTAATTTGTTGCCCGTTGACAAACTTCTAATCATTGATTCAGGTATTGGGGGGGAAAAAGATAACAAAAAACCTACTTAAACACTTAAGGAAACATCTTTCCTCCTCTTTCCTCAGTCTCAAGTCTAACACCTCTCCTCCCTGCCTTTGTAGTATGTTTCCCTTGTTTTCACTGAGAGTTGCGCTCAGTCCGTGTCAGTTCTTTTTGTGTGGTGACAGATCACACGGGAGGTTGGGCTCGTATGCATACCGGCTTGTCTGATGCTCTTCTTTTCTTAGTGGGTGTCCCCTGCTGCTCCAGGCTGGTCAGTGTCACAGCTCATGGTGACACCTGGCCATAGTCCCTTCAGGGATGTGCCTGCTCCAATTTGGGTCTCCTATGGGCCTCTGTTACTTTGGAGGTGTACCTGCCTTGGCGTGGCTTCCCTATAGGCCAAAGTCCCCTCAAGGTGAATCTCCTCAGGCATGGGGTGTGTCCTGTGAGTGTGTCTCTATATATGTCCTCAGTGTCTTCTCTGTGTGTTTTCCCAAGAGTGGCTCTTCAGTTTCTCTGCATGTGTTTCTTCCCCAGGAGTATCTTCTCTTTCTGTGTCTCCCTGCACCTCTTGCTAGCAGCTGCCACCCTTTCTTAAATATGTTTAAGCAGAGGCAGTGTGCACGCCTCTGGTTGAAGTTTTGGCATACAGTGGATTGTTTACATCAGTTTGTGCAGGCTAGAACCTGGTTTGACTAGCACAGGGCAGTGCGCAACCTCTTGCCACACGTCACCCTTGCAGCCCCCTGCTACTGAAACCCTGCAATTCACGGCCAATACAGTTGTACGTAGTAAACCAAAATATGCAGATGCAGCTTTTGTCAAGCTCTTAATCATTGCTAATGGAGTGGTCTTGTTCAAGATACAGGAAATTATTTCTTGTTTGTGGGGAGGAGGGAAGCAATTTTTATATATATATATATATATATATAAAGAATGCATATGTATATGATAAATTTCATTACTCTTCCCTTATGCTTCATCACCTTTAATGATAACGGCTTAGAAACATTTGTGCATTTTTATATTGCTCGCTGTTGGCTGTAGTAAAGTGAATGTCTTCTGAAAACCAGAGTCATCATACACACAGGAGACTTTCAGAATTTCCTGCTACTGTGAAGCCATTCATTGTCCTATCAGTGGTAAGATACTGCGGCTAAGTTCCTTTTCATTCCATTTTGTAACTAAGATGTTCATTACCATGGAATGTGTGTAACTGCCATTCTGAAAAATTCAACTATTAGCAGGGTTAGGATCTCTGCTTAGGTGTGTATTTGACCCTTTAGAGGAAGGAGGTTCCTATTTCACACACCTCTGTTGGGTTTTTTTGGTGGTGGTTTGTTTTTTTAAACATTATTTTATTTTATGGGTGAGCAGGTAGTCGTAGAAGGTACTGTCAGTATAATTTTTGGTCTTAGTTTTTTTGTCATCTGAGGTGTTTCTGGGGTTGAGAAACAAAACTTTGTCTTGTACCAAAAGCAAGGCAGATAATCAAAGGCTGATGTATTGGGTTCCTCATTATAAAAAGAATACATGATGTCCCTGTGTTATTGAGCCTGAAAGAATGGAGGCACGTCAGGTCTTTTAAGCTGAACACTTTTGCATTGGTGCCGAAAAGGTGACCTGTCTCTGAGTTATGAGAGCCTTCAGCAGTGTATTGAGTGTTTTGCTTTAACAGAATCAGAACCTTTCTCAAAGCAACAAAGGAAAGTTGGGTTTTTTGTCATTTAAATGCTTTGTTGGATAGCTAGGCTTCTTCAGCTATAAGCTGTAAACTGTCAGTGCCCTGGGGGAAGATGCTGGAAAACAAAACGGTATATTTTTAATGTGATTATATTGTAAGTTCCGATTTTTGCTTGAAGCCTGTGTCTGTCGATTGCTGCTCTTTTTTTATTATTCACGGGATTCCATATTTCTTCCAGAAATGTAACTGTTTATGCAAGTCAAGTGATTCTTCCTTAATGAGCTATAAGTTTTTATTCTAAACAAGTCATTTATAATAGTAAATTTGCATATCTTGATATTTTGTGAGATGTTATGCCTGTATTGCAGAGGTTGGATAGTTTTGTCTATAAATATTGCTGTCCTAATTGTACAGCATGGTTTTAATTTAATGTTACTGTTCAATATTTTCTTCTTATAGAAGAGTCCCATGCCCCTTTTTGTATAACATGTTTTAATAAATGTTATCTGTCAACTTTGTAAATGTTTTCTTAAGCTTGAATGAAAGGAATGCATGTCTAGTACTAGTATTTAATATTTCACTTTTGCCAAAACGATAAGTGCTCAAACAAAAGTACAAATCCAAAAGTTGTTGATATATAACTTTATTAAATATATAAAGAAAAAGTGTACCTAGTAACGTGTCTTCTTGAAATACTGGGAACATGCCAGCCTAGCCTAAGAAAACACGAAACTAAAACCTGATTTTTGTAACACAGTAAGTTGATAAACTTGTGGAATTGGGCCCATTTCTTTGGTGCCTAGGTCATTAGTTCCCATGTTAGTCCAAATTTATCAAAGAGGGTTTATTCCAACTGTTTTTTGCAGAATAGTGATCTCAAAGCTACAATACAGAATGTACAGGCTGATGGGAAAGTTCCACAACACTCACCTCATAGCAGCCGCCACTGCATGTCCAAAAAGCCTGCAGGTAAATTTGAAGTAGGTGCAGAGAACATGTAGATTTTTTTTCTTGTCTAACTACTAAAGAAATTTCATACTGTGGAAAAGCATTCAAGATTGTTTCCATTATTTCCCTGTGAGGATTCCTCCTCTCCCTGACTAAATTTAGGTACTCTTACTGAACAATTTACTTTGCCCAGCCTCCATCTATTCAGTCCTCATGGAACTGTCATAGCTGATGCTTCTTACTCAGCAGCTTAATGCTTGCTATCTAAACAAAAAATGAGCTCACTCTCATTTAAAGCATGTTCAGTGAATTCCTGGAGAAATCAGTATTTGTGTACCACACTCCTCAGTCTTCAGCAACTTGAAATGGTACAGGCAAATCCATTTCCTATTGCTGTTGGTTACGTGTACTGAATGCCTGTAAGAACCAGCCCAAAGCATTCTGTATGTTCAGAATGAAGTCATTTGATTTTTCTCCTATAGGAGTGAACAAATGCCATTTGTGTGTCTGTTATTTGACTTTGTTATTTATGCCCTGGTCAGGATGCTCCCCCATGCTGCTACTTTTATCTGATTACCATTCAACATGTAATGTCTGAAGGCTGTCTTCCGTATGTTTTATAGGGAGAGAAAAATATACCCCCAGAAGACAAAATGAGATGTCTATCCAAAGTTAGAGCACACGGCTGCCCCAGCAGCACCTACTGGCACCAGTCGCTCTGGCCTTTATCAAGTGCTACACAAACTGTTAAAACTGAATCGGTGCCCTGCGTGAACCACAAGCAGACGCGGGATAAGCTCAAAAACCATGCGTGTGCTTGCTAAAGCAATTTATGTAAGTTATAAGGACAGCATAACACAGGTGAACTTTTCAATTCCTCATGCTGGTCAATAAAGGTGGCGGTTCACGGCCGGGGGGGGGGGGGGGGGGGGGTAGGTCCTCTCCCAAAAGCTTCCTTACTGCATCTCTGTGCACCAGGATGGGGGTGGCAGCCGTTGTGTGCCCAGAACTCGGGGACAAAAAAACAATCGCTCTCAAAATACAGGAGATGTGCCGTTCCAGAGAGGAATACCTCTGACTTAATACTGAGCTCTTCATAGTAATCTCTGGCGCGCTTTTTTTCATCTTTTGAAATTCGCCATCACGGCTACGTTTTCGATGCGTGTCCCGTTACGAAGCTAAACACAGAATTCTAGGCACGGATTTCCCCGTGCGCGCGCCGGCTGCGGTCAGAGCTGGAGCTGCCCGCCCCCTCGGCTGGGGAGCCGCCCGGCAGGGACCCTGCGGCCTTCCCGGGCCGCGGCGCGGGCTGCCCGCTGGGCGCCTGGGCCCTGCCCGCTGCGCGCGGAGCCGCCGGGGCGGGGCGGGGCGGGGGCTGCGCCCGCCCCGGGGCTCGTCGCCAGGAAGCGGAAGCGCTGCCAGCGGAATCAGTTCCGGGTGCGCGTAGCTGTGGGAGCGGGCGGGAAGCGGCGGTGGGAGCGGGCAGGCGACGGCCGGGCCGGGCCGGGCACCCGCCATGTGAGAGACCCTGGCAGCTCCAGGTGAGCAGCGGGCGCGCCGGCGCGCTGCAGCGGGCGCCAGGCCGAGGGCCGGCGGGGCGCTCCCGTGCGGGACGGAGGCCGCTCCCTGGGCAGGGGGTCCTGGCGCCCCGACAGGCCCCGCAGGGGCGGCGGCCGCGGGCCGGGCGGCACGGACGCCGCGCAGGGCTCGGCCGCGGCCCCGTGCCAGCGGGCTCGGGCTCGGATCCGCGGCTGCCGCGGGGGCGAGCCGCGACGCGGGCCGCCTGGAAGCGGCGGCAGCGGCTCTGCTGCCACGACCGATCCCGGCTCGCCGGGGCTGCTCTGCTCCCAGCCCCGGCTCGCCAGACGCTGCCGTCGCGTAACCCGAGGCTGGCGCGCCCGTGTGCTCCGGGCTTGCGCCTGTGTCTGGTTCTGCCAGCCCGAGCGAGGCGTAACCGGCGCGGTGCGCTGGGCTGGCCGGAGCGGGTTGCGACCGGCACCGCGCGGAGCGTCATTGGCAGAAGTCGGAGGAGCCTTCAGCTGCTGTCCCGTTAGGGGAGCTGCAAGTTCTGGTGAAGCCCCGGCCTCTGTAATTGCGAAGGCCCTTCGAAAGCCCTGCAGGTGTGCACGGCGTACACATTGGATTTATTTTAGAATAAACCAAAGTTGAGTGTGAATTTGGAACAAGCCTGAGCAGTCTCAGAGACGTGTATATGGGAGAGCCTGGTTGCCAAAAAAAAAAAATAAAGGTGATTTAGGATTAGCTGCGCTGCAGTCATTGCATGTTACAGAATTCTCAACATCTGGAATCAGTCTGTGCCTGTGCTTCCTTGCCTGTTCAAGGAGAGCTGCAAAGCGTTGAGTCTATCAGAAGTAACAGACTGGGAAAGCACTATGAAAAAGTGTTCTTCAGAGCTTCCTTAAATCTACCACAAAAAACATTGCTGATACCTAGAGAATACAGCTCCTTCATTGCTTAAAAGAAACATTGGAGCCAAAAGTTTATGATTTGTTGAAGAGCGACTTAAAAAAAAAGAAAAAGTAGATGGATTAAAATACATAATACTAACCAAGTATTACCTTGGTAGCAAATAATTTGTTACTGTAATAGCAGAAGGTACAAAAGCCCTTTTGCCCTCCTCTCCCTCCCCACTTCTTAAAGGTCTGGCTATATAGGTATAGCGAGTCTCATGCTGTCAGTTGGGGGTTTTTTATATTGACAGTGGCTTCTTAAAGCATACATCTCAAAGTTGTCAGATGTCCAGAAAATGTGGGCAGTAACTGTTCAGGATTACATAACGGGCATTTATGAAATTTGCCCACAAAATAAAAGTTTGTGATCATTACTTGTAAGATCTTACTGATTTAAAGTGTATGTGTCATAAATATGTCCCCTTGTTTTATTTATCTGACACAATACTTTTGATGATCTTGGCTATCTCCAGTTTGCCTCCTAGTAAGTTTTTTTCTGTATTTAGAAATGGCTACATACCTGTAACTGCTTTCATAGTAATTTGACTTCTAGAGTCAAAATTTAGGGATTATTTGTATTGAGGTTTCTAATTGTTGCATGAAATTTTGTTCATGCATCAATAGCTGTTTTATTTTTATGTTTTTAATCACTTCCACACAGGCAAGCAATTGTGAGGAAGAAAATTTGAGAATTGTGGCAAAGGTGGCCCTTGGACCTCAGTTTCACAACTGCTTTCTTTGGATATTTGCTCAAATGAGAGGCCTCTGGTTAGTTTTTTTTCCTATGAAATGCTAAATACGCACTTCTAATAATTTCCCTGCTGCACCACGCTAAGCATTGAGAATAGGTGTGTGGTGTTATCGATGTTAGCATGCGTATATATACGTACATATAAATTAATTGCTTTTAGTTTTGATGTTAAAATCATCCACTCCTTCAAGTGGTTTTCTATTCATCATGTTGTGAATGTGAGGTAAAAATGAATCCTTTTTAATTTTTGTTGGACAAAAGTCTGAATTAATGAAAAATTTTCTGCAACCAGTGTAGGGGTTTAATGTGTTGCTGACGGATGCAAATGATGGGATTGTGTCCTGTGATGCTTTGGGGGGGCTTGCCTGACAGACAGTTTTACTCTTGGTTTTACTGTGGATGTTTAGTGCTCGGAGTAGAGTGTGGCGCCTCTGCAGGGGGGGAGTAATGACACTGGCGTCCATCATAGCGTTCTGATATCTGCTGATGAAAGGGTGCAAGAACTCAGTTTTCTGGTAACTACGTTTCAGCCTGTACTGACTGGCTTCAGTTTCTGAAGAGACTGGGGGTTTCCTGCGGTTTTATGAGGTAACGTAATGAAGATTTAATTTGTTGTGTAGTCTCCACTACCATAACAGAGTCTGTATTTCAGTCTAAAATAGATTGAAGCAGACTCATTTTCAAAGCTGTTTTCTGATGAATAATAAAACATATGCACCTTTTATTGTATGCTCTACTACAGATAATTCACTATTTCAAGTTTTGGAATAACTGTCTATATTTCCTTTGATTGGGCACTTTTTTTAGCTTAGTTCAAACTTTCCCAAAACTTAACACACCTTGTGAATTAAATCTCTGGAGAGTGTGAATGGTTAACATTTGGAGGCATGAGGATTTGAAATCCTATTTTGTTAAGAAAGAAACTAGTTGCTTTCATAGCCGTTTATTTTTGAGACACAGTCATTTTCATAACTTCTGTATTATTCTGTTACTAGACTAGTAGAAAGTTAGCTTAGTTCTCGCTTAGGGGGTTTTTTATGGCTTTTGAATCAGAAATCAGCTCTGCTGTAGACTACTCAAAATGGTACTTAACAGAAGTATGGGCAGGAAGCTTATATGTAAACATAGGCTTGTGATAGCAGTTTTTAATCATACTGGCAGTTTTATTTACATGTTAGAGGCGAACCTAACAGAATGATGTGCTGAACTGAGCTGGAAAGGGGTTTGAGATCACTGTAGATGTAAAAGATGCCATAAATAAAGGGCATTTTATCCTATTGGAGAAGCTGCAAACAAAATGAAACTTCACGCTGCAGCAGAAGTATTAACAGAATTTTCTGTTGTGCTGTAGCACCTCTTAGGATCTGCATATCAACTCTTCCTTAAACTTCCACCTGAGTCCATGACATTCTGAGATACCAACATTTCATGTTGTCTAAGCTTAAATATATCTGAGTGAGTTTTAAAGTGAAGATTGTTGTTTGATTTGTTCTTCTCTGGATAATAATGCTTCTAGAATGCAGCTTTGTAATTCTCTGGAAAGCAAGAGTTCACAAAAGTAGACTACAAATAAGAGTGATTTAGGAGATGATCTTGCCTGACATGACAAATACTTGAGCAGTAGGTCCATGCTTGCTTAGTGTTCCATTCAAGGGAAGTTTTGAAAGAAAACGGATGAAACTACCACTTTACATGGTCGAGCAGATACTTGCAATTTTACCAATAATCTTAAAGCCTATTACTTTGTTTCATTCATTTCTTTGGGCTTAGTTAACAGTCATGTGCTTGTGAATTACTGCTACAAGATCCTATCCAGGTCACCAAATCCAGAAAGAGTAGAGTTTTCAGCTGCTATGATTTATGTGTTGAAGGTTATGCTAAAGAACTTTTAAATGTTAGTTCCATTTAGTACCGTCAAAGTTTAGAAAAATGTAGTTAGTGCACAAAGACTTCTTTTATACAACCCTCCCTTGAGTATCAAGTGGAAACACTCCCCCAATCTTCCTTTTTGTGGTTTAAAGTTGTTTTAAATTTATAATTATATATATCTATATATGCCGCCTGTGATTTTAGTGCATAAATTACCAGAAGAAGTGTGTCATTAGGTATATTTTTTGTTACCAGGAGAATGCCTCTGGCAGTGTGTTGTACAGACCACAGAATAGACTGCATAGATGAGCTGAAAATACACAAGGGTCTAATTTTATTATTGATTGTGTGTGATTCTGGAAAAACCTGTAGTGTGATTGATTTTTATATCTATAAAAACCAGTAGTATCTGATTATCTCACTTGAGATAAATATAAAATAATGTAGTCTTCTTCAGCATCTTTAAAAGCTGGGGAGTTCTCAAGAAAATGGCTGCTTGAATTTAGGAAGAATAGGTGCAAAAACCAACGCTACGCATTTACGTAGTACTGCTTATATTATTATAAGCACATTGTAGTTCTGCACCAAATTATCTCAATTGCTGGGAGAGTAGCTTTTTCTTCTGTTTTTTTTTTTTTTTAAATGACTGCAATAATAAAATCTGTTTTCTAGCTGTAGAGAAGCTTACCGTGCTTTGGGGGCCAGATCTTCAGTGGGGCGGCAGTGCTGTCTGTCACACTACGTAAGGCTACCCAAGGGCACTATATGCTGACTTTTAAAAGAGAATATAATACTTCATTGTTATGAGAGGTATGAACCGGTAAAAGATTGCATGATGAGTTTTTTCCCTGTTTTCAAGCTGATTAAAAGAGGACTGTCTTAGAAGTGCCCCTAGACGGTGACATATCTGACTGCAGTTTCTCTTTGGCACAGCACTAATTATTGTGGCTGCTGTAATCTGAAGACCAAGGCAAATGTAAGCTGAAAGGACTCAGAATGATAAAGATTTTTGCCCTAAAACTTCCATGATTGCAGCTGACGGGGTTACATTTCTAGGCTAAAATTCCCTCGAATGATGGTATGTTTTTGCAACCATGTCTTAAGTTCTCACAGATGATGCAGTAAATACCGAATCCTACAAACCGCAAGGGAAGAGTGCACTGATTCTGCTTTTTATCCGTGTCCGTATTCTGAACAGTAATGTATGGAGTATCCATTCTTGTGTTATGGAGCACTTTTTTTGTTTTAGTCTTGATTTTCATTACCATCCTCATCACTTTCTCTGTATTTCCGTTTTCAGACACGTGCTGCAGCAGTAATGATTTGTAATGTGTGTTTTGTCCCAAAGAACCCACGCCGCTGAGCTAACTAAAGAAAACGCGAGGGATCTTTTCTCACCCCTTTGTGTGAGTTAAAATGAGAGTAATTTGTACCATTCACCTGTCTCTGGGAATGGCGAATCGCACACCAGTGGGTGAATGAAGTTCAACAGGTGCAGCCTTAGAAGCAGAAACTAATACGACGTTGGCAGACACACAGCTTCGTGTTGTAGTTACACGATGCTTCCCTGGTGCTACTGTATGATGTCAGTAAAATTAAATACCAAATGTGTTTTGTCACCATCTATTCTTGTTTTTTTAAGTGAAATAAGAGCTTTCATAGAAGATAATTTTTAAAGTAAGTTTCTTCTGAAATCTAAAGAGAAATGTTAAACGCGTATCACTCTCATGTTCACAGGTTACTCCAATGAACGCTTTTGTTTGAAGACACAGGGCAGCGATCCGCTACTAGTAAATTTGTACTATGGTCTATGTTTGCTGTATAAGACCCTGATGAATAAATGTAATGCAGATGCAAAGAGAATTGATATGATCTTTTGAGTGTGACTGGATCATCTCCTACAGAAATAGACAGGAGGCTCAGCGCAGAACACTGCTAAGACTTAGTGAACTTGGTGTACAGTTCTGGCCTGTGCTTTAACACTAGGAAGCCTTCAGCCAATTTCTTGGATACATAGTGTGTATGACAACCTTAAACGCCTTGATCTAAGCGAGGACCTGTTCATAGACAGATGCCCAGAGGTGGACTTAAATTTTACATGACGTTAGCCTAACATTGCACTATCCCACAGTCAGGGGTGGAAGCTAAAGCAAGGCAAAATGCATTACTTGTTAACGATGAGAGTACCCAACATTGCTATGAGTTGTCTTAGTTCTCACTACTGCCCCAAATGCCTGAGTCTGTATAATACAAATAAAATTGTCTCCATGCTGAACTACTACGATGAGGTTTTGGACCAAATGAACACAGATTACTTCCATATGTGCTGAAATATCATAGAAGGTACTGGACATTACTTCTGGCTACACATTAATTTTTTTTTTCTTCACCTCTGCTAATTCTATAAAGAATTGTTATGTGAATTAAAGTAGTTACATTCTCATTGCTCTGGGAAGCAAAGCTTCCTTATGACTGGTTAACTGTAGAGATAATTTTTCCCTGTAGAGCATACGGTGGGTGTGCCCAAAGTTAATCTGTGTTTTTGAGTACCTTTCTGCTTCAGTTTAATGCTACTTGCCTCACCCCAAAAGAGAAGAGGTTAGGGAGACATTTCAACTTGGAGAAAGCTGTTAAAAAACTTGGGGGTTTCTTACTAGCCTTTTCAAACTGTAGTGATCTTCCAGGACTGTTTCGGAAATACTTCAACCATAAACCACACTGTCTTGAAAGATCTACTGGCCCACCAGCACTGATGAATAATGGGGTATTGTTACGGTACCGTACCCCGCTGAGCAGTATTTTGGTTAGTTCTGCTGGAATTTGATTATGGAACTGCTAACTTAATTCTGTATACAAATAACTTAAAACTCTTTCTTGTGCATGGGAATATAAAGATTACTTTTCTGGACTAATGCTAGTGGTGACAGTTTGTATTTTAATATTTTGTCTAGGACTAAGTTGTTCTCCATTTCACTGAGTAAGAGCCCTTAGGGGCAAGGACAAAGGCCACTTTCTATATATGCCAAACTTTCTGCGCATTCTAGACACAAAACAAGGAGTAATTTCTAATGGGATTTGACTGAGGCTTGTCCAAGATCTGATTCCTAAGCTCAGGGATCCAAAATGATGCAGGAATGACAAATTATTGCTGCTGGGGGCTGGTCTCGTAGTTTGTACACAGTCCTCAACTTACGTAATTTGTCAATTTATGTCACTTCAGGTCAGCAAAAGCTCTTCCTCCACTTAGCAAAGAGAAGTTTAATTAGGAACGTCCTGATGTTGCATCTGCGCAGAGCTCACAAGCCCCACAAATTAAAGGTAGTGACCTGTGTTGGGTTTGTCAGGAAGCCTGCTGCCCTGTCACATGAGAGGGAAGTTGACAAACACGTATCCTAGCTGCTGAGACTTCTGTCTTCCCAATGGACTGGATGCATCTGCCAGGGACTTGAATAGTGATTCACTGCACAGCATGCAGGGATGCTCAGAATAACAAGGTTAATCTTGCCGTTTAAGTACTCCACTGTTCGATTGAGTCTTGTTTGTTGTACTGTTTGATTTCTGACCTGTGTCTGATTTGCATCAGCTCACAAGCTCTGAATCGTTTTGTAGCTTTGTTCACTGAATAAAAGAACTGTCCTGCCAAAGCTATCTTTCTATAGACGCCTGCGATCATATCACATCACTTCTGTTAACCACCTTTTAGTCCTTATTTCCCTCATCAGATGTAAGAGCATATAAAATGTCTTTTCCCCTCCTTGTAGGTAACAACTGTAGAAACTCAAATGAAATCTGGTTTACCCATTTTAATCTAAGACACACTGGTAGCTTACAGAGCATGTTTAGCAACCCTGATAACCTGATTTTGAATGCTCTGCGAGAGTGACCGTTTCCTAAATGAGACATAGTGTTAGTCAAGTCAGGGAGCTGGCTGTCCTGTTTCTCTGCTGAACAGAGGTTCTATTTGTGAAGATAGTGAATGTTAGTTTTAAGTGACAGTCAGCTGATAGATCTCCAGTTCTTCCTTGCAGGCTTTTAATCATATTCCTACCTATTGATTTTGTTTTTAGAGTGCCTGAATTTTCATAATTTGATTTAAATTGTTCATGTGTCCCATTACAGCATGTAACATAAGACATAAATAGAAAAAAAATCCACTAGTATGTTGTGATACATTGGACATGCTTCCTGCATCAGAAGTCAATGGATGATGTTGAGATCTGTTTGTTCAATTGGAAAAGCAGGTATGGTGGCAATATTACATGTTTAGACTTCTGCATTAATATGAACAAGAATAGCAATAAAAGTCTGACGATTCTTGGGCACTTGATTAGGAGCCCAGTCTTGGAAAGGCGGTATCTGCTGCAGATAGACATTAACAAGGGGCAAGTGTGTGGGTGCTTTTTATGATAATACTCTGAAAAACTGGTAAAGTGCTTTTCTTTAGATCTTGTTTTGAAATGTTTACATTTCTCTAAAGCATTCTGGAACATCCTTTCCCAGTGTATCGGGCAAGTTTGAGTACCCATGGCTTTTGAGTTAGGTTAGAATTTGAATTTCAAATCATTCTAGCTAGGAAATCACTGCTGTGTGATGAGCTTCAAAGTTCACATTGCAGTTTATTTAAAAAAAAAAATCACAAAAGGAAATTTAAAAAATTGAAAGTCCATGGGTGGCTCAAACACTTTTCCTTCAAATGCTGCCTTGCATATCAACACAAATTCGTTACTATCTGGGAACCTCTGACACACTGGGTAAATAGTTTGGAATTGAGTCCACACTTAAATGTTTCCTTTCACTAGGTTTTCCTTGTTTTGTGATGTGAATAATGAAAGATTGATTTTTACTTTTTTTAAATATTTATTGACATAACTTTCTAAGAAGGTAAATTTTTAAACGGAATTGTAACAGTTGTAGTATATTCGTCTCCACTGAAAGAAATTTGACATATCTAGACCTAAGGAATGGGGTTTTTTAAATATTTCTCTGTGTGCACACATGCACACACATACACATAGGAGCCTGTGGCTTTCCTTTAGCGGGTTTTTCAAACTTCATAAAGTACCTTCCGAAAGTCATTCTTGGACAATTTAACAGTGCAGTTCCCTGCAAGTATTGATGTAGTATCTGGGTTGAAGACCTACTAAAGGTTCTGAAGTTTTTAACTTGCCTACTGACTATAAAATTAATATTCTTTTGGGAGGGTGGAGGTATTGTTATGCAGTTCTTACCAGGGAGTGAAACTGCCAAGTTCTTTTTAGGACACAGGGAGCCTGTGATGTATTACGAGCAATTGAATTGTGAATGTGGCATAAGGGATAATTCAAATTATAGAAATGCAAGAAATAAATAGATTAAGACTCTACTTTTTGTATTATATCAAGCATTTATGCCAAATGTTTTGTTGTAATGCACCTTGAACAGATCAAAATGGTGATTTAATTTCAACATGTGCAAGCATTTATGTTTGAAATGGAAAACTCTGTATTCATTCTCAGTTGAAATCTTCTCGTTTTTCTTTCAGATTACTCTTTACATCAGTAGAAATGGACAGCAGCAGTTTCATTCAGTTTGATGTGCCCGAGTACAGCAACACTGTTCTGAGCCAGTTAAATGAACTCCGCTTGCAAGGAAAGTTATGTGACATAATTGTGCACATTCAGGGTCAGCCATTTCGAGCCCATAAAGCTGTTTTAGCTGCCAGTTCTCCGTATTTCCGTGACCATTCAGCATTAAGCACCATGAGTGGCTTATCAATATCAGTTATTAAAAATCCCAATGTTTTTGAACAGTTGCTTTCTTTTTGTTACACTGGAAGGATGTCCTTACAGCTGAAGGATGTTGTTAGCTTTCTAACTGCAGCTAGCTTCCTACAGATGCAGTGCGTCATTGATAAATGCACACAGATACTGGAGAGTATTCATTCAAAGATCAGTGTTGGTGATGTTGACTCCGTCACTGTTGGTGCTGAAGAAAATTCAGAAAACCGCAATGGAGTTAAAGACAGCAGCTACTTTGCCAATCCTATTGAGATATCTCCCCCCTATTGCTCTCAGGTGCGACAGTCAACAGCAGGCAGCGATCTTAGGATGGAAACTACTCCAGGCAAAACTCTACGTAGTCGTCTGCAAGAAGAAGGGCATTCAGATCGAGGAAGCAGTGGGAGTATCTCTGAATATGAGATTCAGATTGAAGGTGATCATGAGCAAGGAGACCTGATAGTAAGGGAAAGTCAGATTGCAGAGGTGAAAGTTAAAATGGAAAAGTCTGACAGGCCAAGCTGCTCTGATAGCTCTTCCCTTGGTGATGATGGATATCATACTGAAATGGTGGATGGAGAGCAAGTGGTGGCGGTAAATGTTGGTTCATATGGGTCTGTCTTACAACATGTTTATTCGTTTACCCATGCCTCATCACAGGCTACAGGTGTGTCTGAAACCTTCGGAAGCTTGAGCAATACAAGTCCTTCAAGGTCAATGCTGAGCTGTTTCAGAGGGGGTCGTGCACGCCAAAAACGGGTATCCGCTGGTCACCTGCATAGTGATGTTCAGGGCTTGGTGCAAGGGGCTGACAGTGAATCCATGGTGAGTAACCCCGGATATGAAAATAGTCCACGGGAGAGAAATGCAAGAGGTCATTGGTATCCATACAGTGAGAGGCTAATTTGTATTTACTGTGGAAAGTCTTTCAACCAGAAAGGGAGCCTTGATCGACACATGCGATTGCACATGGGAATAACTCCCTTCGTGTGCAAGTTTTGTGGGAAGAAATACACCCGCAAGGACCAACTTGAGTATCATATTCGTGGTCACACAGATGACAAGCCCTTTCGCTGTGAGATCTGTGGAAAATGTTTTCCTTTCCAGGGTACACTAAACCAGCATTTGCGAAAAAATCACCCTGGGGTAACAGAAGTAAGAAACAGGGTAGAGTCTCCAGACAGAACAGAAGCATTTGTGGAACAAAAAGTAGATAATGATGCTTCAGCTTCTGAAGCTATGGATTCTAGTATGGAAATTCATGCAATGTCTAACACATCTGATTAAGATATTACATTCTAAGTGCAACACAAACAAGCACATTACTAATGTATTTTTTAAAATCTTTTATTCTTTTAGTAATCTTCAGTGCAAGTATAACAGCCTTTTAATTTTCCCGAGCTTCTGGAAATCAGTTTGAAATGGTTTCTGGAGAAGACTACATAAGTATTCTTTGTTTTTGAAGGAGGCTGGGTTGTTTGGTTTTGGTTTGTTTTGTTTTTTTACTTTCGAAGATGCTCAAAATATAAAAGACAGCGTGCTGGGGAAAGCATAGGAAGAGTCTGCTGAAGTGTCCCTACTGGTTGATCGGGCAAGACACAAATTCCAGTGGAGAAAGGTATTAGAATAAGATTGGCAGCTCTGCTGGATACACCAAGAAGCTGTAATCTCCCTTACTTTATTTCTTAAATCCTGTTGCTGGTCATGAGTTACACAGCAGTGGGGAGAGAGAATATTACAGCTTTGATTCCTTCGGTGTGTCATGATGAAATCTGTTTGCTTTTACTAACTGGTTTTGGTAGTTAGTCTGTTTATATATATAAATTTGCTTTATATATATAAAATGCTTTCACTTTTCCTATTCTGGTTGAGGTGAATGTAAAAGTATGTCAAGGTTTATACCACGTACCGCTCTTTCAACTGCTAGGTCTCCTCTCTGCTTAGGATTTAGGACTTCAGACTTTGGGAGGATGGTTTTGGTTTTAAAAGAATGTTGTTTGGTTTTCATTTTATTAAGCTATTACTTTGTGTGCAAAAGTGAGCAAAGTGAATTACCTTGTTTCAATAGCTTTGCTTTATAACATATGTAAACCAAATGCCATAAACCTATTAAATTATGGTTAAATTGTTGAGGGGTTTTGTTAGTTGTCCAGAACGCAAGCTGGACAACCTGTGGTGCTGACCTTTTTATATATATAAAGATAGATATATCTATATATATATTAAAAAAAAAAAAAATTAGCAAACCTAAAAGTAGCATTGTGGTTTTAAGTGTGTTTTTACTGGCCTCAGAATCTACCTTCATTTCGTACTGTAGAACCATACCAGGTAATTAAATTTAACTTCATCACTCTTCATGGTTGGTTAAAACCTGAGAGAGATGTCGTAGTTTAAACTACAGTATTTCCAAGCAGTGTTTAATAGGTCTCTTTGCAGAGAGCTGCTTTCAGGTGCACATTGACTTCCTACTTAAAGCTCCAAGTGACATGTCAGCACTTGGAATTTGTACTTTTTTTTGTATTAAAGAAACAAATACTCTATGGGAATTTCGAGCAATATGTCTGTTATTTCATGTGTGAGTATTACAGAGTTGCTATGGCTTCCCTATTTTTAGTGGTTGTTTTCTGCATAAAGGAACTACCAACAACTTTAAAAATACTCTAAATCTTTTTGTTTCACCAAATGTTTTTTTTAATATGGTGCTAACTTCATCATTTAGGTCAGTATAATATATAAAATGTGAAACCTAATGGTAACAGTTAAGCAAAAGAAAAAAAAAAAACACAAAAAAACCCTAAACCCAACAACAAACAAAGAAAACCCCACCCCAAGCAAACAATCCACAACAAAAACACGCAGTAGCTTAAGAGACCTCAAAAGCGTGAACTGGCAAACACTACTGTGTAAAATTCAACCTGATGAACAGAACTAAATTAATCACACACTTCTTTAAAATACAGGTTTTATATAACTGGGCCTTATGCTTGTTTAGCAAATACTGAAAATCCACCTGTGAACGTGCTGTTTAACTCCTGAAATTTAGACAATAAAAGCTCATTCCTCAATTACAGGGAAGCAAAAAGGTAGGTTTGCTGACTTGTAAAGCTTTTTTGGCTCCTGGGAAGTTGGGGCGTGTTTGTGCAGTAGCTTTATTGAATACACTAGTTCTTAATATTGTGACAGTCTGCAATAAGAATTAATTTCACTAAATACAGATTTACAGTGCAAACCCTACCTGCTCTGTCAGAGCAGTTTCAGTTGAATTGAGTGCACAATTTGCCTCTTTGTCCTAAAATTGCCTAAATAAAGAGGCGGAGGGTGGGGAGATGTTTCTCTCCTTGAAGCGACAATTGAACTCTTGTTTCCAGTAAGGGAAGGTATATGTCTGTGTCTAGGGGAGGTAGTCTGTGTGTTTACCCACTTAAAAACATGTTGGTGTTTCTGATCCTGTTTTTTTCCTAAATGTTTGTTTTAAGTAATTTAATGCAAAAAAAAAAAAGTGTTTTGATAAATTAAGTTTGAGACATGCAAAATCCAAGAAATGTACAGTTATTTTTAACCCTTTATCTTGGACCTGTGCTGTGGTGCCTTTGGTGTGATTTTTTCCATGGAAGTATGAGTTGAGGATATGGGTACTAATTTTATATTTCTTGAATTTCTCTGTGTCACAATCTTAACATTATTTAAATCTAGTTCTTTGTATTTGTAAATGTATTGAAATGGTTTGAGTTTACCAAAGAGTGACTTATCCAAAATTGTCTCTGACAAAAACAAACAAAAAACCAACATCACTTTGATTGTACACGTTCAGGTTCAAAACATTGTAATGGGACTGTTAAGGGGCAGGAAATGATCACTTTTTCTACAAAATCATGATTCAGCAGTTTGCAAGTTCTGCTTGCTCCTGTTCGTGTTGATATGCCATTTACCCTTTCCACTGCGAGCAGTGTTAATAATTACCAAGCCATAACACAGTACTGTGAAGTTCAGCAGTGCTTCAAAGGATGCATACGCAGGTGAGCGTAAAACATCACCGAGCATTACATTTACACTTACAAAGTGTGTGACTCTGGTAGAAAACGAACTTCAAGCCTGGCAACAGCAATTAAATTGTGCCTTGTCACATAATGGTATGCCAGGATTAACATTGTCATGAAACATGAAGCATTATCTGATTGAAGTTCATTCCACAAGTCCACCAAAACAGAATACGCTGTGTTATTTCAGGCAAATTATGGAAGTACTGTACAGTGTCTTGTGTCTGTACAGTTTTAAGTTAGCACAGAGCTGTTACACATTTCATTTACAATAAATGCAGAAGTCAGTAAAATATGTGAAGAAATATTTGACAGCAAAATAAATCATGAAATTATATAGGCTGGTTCATAATTGAGTCTCTTCTTAATCTACCTTTTTAATTATAGACAAATGTGAAGACAGTGACAGTGTCCTTTCCTCTAGATGTTTAACCTATTATGACAAACTGTGAAAATAAAGGATTTTATACCTTTGCTAATGTTTGTGGTTTTAAACAGTTATTTTAGTTTTCTTAATCAGTTACCTTCCATATTATTTCTTTTAAACCTGTAAATACATTTAGAAAATAGCTTTGTAAATACTTACAGTACATTAAGCGTTCAGTTTGGTCGATGAGGCCTCAAGATTGGCTCAGCTTTTTTCGTGTGAAATCTTTCAGTAGCATAAAGGATACTGTCAATTCACTGTTCCGCAGAATATACTGTAGGCCTAAATTGATAGTTCTTAACGCAGTCTTCCCGAGCATAAATTCATGCTTTGTGCTGCAGCCTTTGGTTTACTTCTAGACAAAACAGTGAGGCCTCTTAATATGTTTGGGCTGAATTATGGGAAGAACAGCAGGAATAAAATCAAGGGCTGGGAAAAGATTGAATGAGCTTTACCTTTAAATATATATATATATATCTTATTTGAATTTTTGTATTAGTTTACTGTGATTCTTTTATTGTCATTTTTCTAAACGGGTTTCACATGAAACCATTGAAAGGGACTCAAATATGCAACACCTAATCTATTTTCCAAGGGAATTTTACCCTTGAATGGTGCTTTTTGACTGGTCAGGGTTATTTATTAAATTTTATATTTGAAAGTATTTGGGGAATTATGTAAATTCTTTATATGAATCTGTTTATTTCATGAATTGTAAATTTCATAATAGTGATTGAATTGGAAGTTTAGTGAAGTCATTCAAAATGTTCAAAGTTTATAATCTGTGTGCATTTTACATATATTTTAACAAGTGCCAGAATAGTCGTATTTAATATTGTAGGTTTAATACTACTTGCACATCCCTGTGACAGCATTAACTTAAGTTACGCAAGTTTACATTTAAAGAAAATGCTAAACAGACAAGTAAGCCTGGGACGTGTGTTCCTGTATTTCTTCAGGGGATGTGACGCCGAGTATCAGTAACTGAGCAGGCTGGCTCCCGGCTTGCGTCCGTGACTCCTGCTACGGCAGAGACAGAAAACTGCTGCCTCTGCCCTTGCCATGTGCTGTGAACTCAGCCGTTGGACTCGGGTTGCAAGCCTCTGGTTGTCTGTCTGGTTAGAGGTAGAGCTCTTGCACGATCTTAACAGTGTTTGTTTCTGACTGAAAAAATGTATTTTTAAATAACTTTTATTTGTATGGTTGTTTTTCATGATAAATAATTGAACAGTTTGAATGACTTGACTTGGTGTCATTATCTTGCAATATAAACCGGTAACCTCACAACTCCACACTTCATCACCATATGAAGTAAATGAAGCTAGCTAAGCTGATGCTGTAACAATTAATAACTTGCCATTAAGGATTATTTTATAGCATGAATTTTAAAATATTTATTCAAATGATATTTTACTCTTGTATTCACTTTGTTTTAGATTTGTGACATGAATATTTCAGTGCTGCTTTATTTTGTTCTGATGAATTTGTTTCTTGCTTGTAAATTGCTTTTTTTATGGTATAAAGTCAATGGGAATTGCTGTTTGTAAATTAAAATGCTTCTAGAGCAAATCTATGGTGTCGGTGTCTCCATTTAGATATTCAGTTACAAGGGGACTGGCATTGTAGAGGCTTTTCCTGAAGTGTTATG
Source organism: Butorides virescens (assembly GCA_017310255.1). NCBI lineage: Eukaryota > Metazoa > Chordata > Aves > Pelecaniformes > Ardeidae > Butorides > Butorides virescens. The sequence continues at coordinate 8,653 of JADKXX010005260.1, read as the reverse complement.
AACAGTTGCAATTCAAGACTCAGGTACCAACTAGGAATCAAAAATCTTTAGAGACAAATGACTCTCAAAGTTCTGCTTGTTTGGTTCTGAACAGATGATCCCTTGAGTTTTGTGCTCCAAAACCTTTTCCAACTCTCAAAGCAGAACAAAAAGCCTGGCCGAGTGGTGGCCATCTGCCTCACGCCAGGCAGAGGCACGGCCGCTGGGTAGGGGGGGGATGTTTGATTTGCACAGCATCACCCGCATTTCGCGTCGTGCCATCTGTAACAGCAGAGCTAACGCTGTTCTCGGCAAATGCGGGGTGCAGCTCTTCCTAGCCCGCGGGCTTCCGTGTAACGCAGGCAGCCAGCAACTGCTCGTTACCTCCAGCCCGCAGCAACGGCCTCAACTGCTCTGGTGGCAGCTGGCTGCGGGCAGCTCCGCAAGCGCCTTCGTGACAGGCGGCCTCTTGGATGAGGCCGTACGCCCTCAGCCCAGGTGTATACAGCCACTGGTTCCCTGAGACAGACGTAGCCTTCCTGGGACAACTGGAATTTTGCAGAAAGAATGTTTGCTTTATATTCATGGAAACACAGCTGATATTATTCAATTTGGTTAAAATTTACCAATATTGTTGCCAGTTTTTCACTGTGTATGAGATGTATGCTGGCACAGACGTCTGTTCTATAATAAAGCTGAATTAAATGAGTTGTAAACTCGCATGGCAGCAAGGGGTGTGTTTATGTAAGGCTAATGCAGCTGAAGGGTATCTTTATCTTGCATGGCTCTGGCGGTTTTTTGGTGGGCTGGTTGGTTCCCCTGAGACCCCATGGGCAGATTTGGCACAACTACTTTAGCAGAACAACTGTTCAAATCCCCTTGCTTATAAGGTCTGAAAACTCAGGTAATGCAGAATGGGGTAAACAAGGGGACTGTTCGGAGAGGAGTATGTGTTATGTAGCTTCTACCTGGGGAGCAGAGACGGAACACAGCGCGTTTCCCATATTCCCCTCCACGCCTGTTTTGCTTTGAGTTGGTAGAATTGTTTCATCTCGTCAGGTGGCGATGCAGCAAGGCTGTGTCCATGGAACTCAATGCAGTTGGCTTTTAGAGCCAAGCTGCTCCCCAGTTCCTTCAGAAAATACTTGCTGTGTTTCCTTCACTGTGAGTTTCTGTCCTCGGGCTGTAACAGAAGCAGCTTCAGCTGTTTCCTCTGCGGACCCGTGAGTTGGGGAGGGTGTGAGCTGACACGATCTTCAGCGATTGCATCGTAACCGTCATAGATTGGCTTACAGCAGACGGTCTGTGCACTGGATGCTGGCACAGCCAGCAGCACAACACTGGGCACCTTGTGGAAACGGCTTTTGGTATGCAAGCGTGCAGAAGGGGCCGTGCTGCAGCAGCAGCCACTGGCCCCAGTGCCTCCTGCTCTCTGAAGGCAAGCGTAAAGCTTCCTCCCTGATGCGGCTGGCTGATTTTTGCTTGCTTTAGTCAAGCAAAGCAAACTCGCTGTGCTTTGCTTACGGTGCTATGCAAGTACAATCCAAGTACCGAGTTCCAGATAAATTTATCCTTTAGAGCAGACACTGTTCCTAAGGGCACCAAACTGTTTGGGAGCAATGGGGGAAGGGAAGGTAACTAGAAACGTCTTTCAGGTGGAAATTATACCTGTCTGGTGCCTCTGGAAATGCGGCTTTCAGTAAGAATGGGACCTATGTCTGCACCATCAGAGCAACACACATGCATGATGCGTGCAATCACATCTGGGTAGTGTGCCCTGTAGCACAAGTGGCACTGTGAATTATAGAGGTGACTTAAATTGTTAATGAAATAAAACATCCTTTCCCTTAAATTGCTTTTTTTTGGTACATTTTAAAATTGTATTCTTTTGAAAAGCACAAAAATGCAGCACTAGCAAAATGTAAATATGCCACTGCAGGAAGCAGTGAACTAGTGGTGCTGGTCAGCTGTCCCTGAATCTGGTGGAGTTTGGTCGAGGGCATTTGAGTTGTACTTCTACGAAGGCCTGTACCTCCATGTCTATTGTGCATCCTGAGCTTTACGTAAGAACTATCTGTATAGGAACCAATAATGCTGAGTGGTCACAAGAGATCTCCCTTTCTGCCAAACATCTTCAGTTCTGGCATCAGACAAAAAGGGTAAAAAATGGTATCAGGAAAGATCTTCTGTATGATGGAGCGTAACAGAAAGCTTACAGAAGCAGCAGAGAGCTGTGAAAAGGCGTCCATCTGTATTGCCATCCTACTACAAGTCGGACTCGTGCTCCTATATGATTTCCCCAGAAGCCTTGTACTGTGTAAAACAAAAGACAACAGATGTAGACAGGAGAGGAAAAGATAAAAGGGTTTTGGCCAAGGGGCAAGTTGCAGTCACCCACAGTGAGAAGAGTCCTTCCTGCCACTGAAACAAAGGAGGGTTTTGAGGGATGATTTTTTGAGGCAATTTTGCAAGGTTGCTGGAGAATTCAACAGTGTGAGGCAGTATCAGAGAAAGTACAAAGGTGCTTGTTTGAAAACGTGGTAAGCGAGCAAAGGACAGTGACCCTGGCTGCATAGGAGTGGAATGTGCTGGTAAGAAAATAGACACATTGAGGATTGATGGGAAAGCCCTTAGAAGTGAAGGTAGACAACTGCTTCTGGAAGAGAAAACTTGGGAGCACAATCAAGGGATATGACCAAAGCAACAAGATTAGAAAACAGTCTTTGTAGGTTTAATGAGGCAAAACTTGCCAAGCCAGTCAAACAAAGCTGAAATGATGTTACGGTCAAATTTTCACACCATGTAAAAAAAAAAAAGTGCCTATCACTTTGAGAGATATTCATGATACTTCAGAAGACTTCACAGTATCCAAATAGTCTTAAGATTGGTTTCTCTCCTTTCACAGAGAGGAAAAATCTTCTGATACAAAGATGGGGAATTCCACTGTGCTCAGATACGAGATAACATAGGTCAATTGCCCATGTAAACTGGCTGGTGGCTTCAAAGGATCCCTTCTTGTTTTGTCCACATGAAGATGTGGAGGTAAGAGAAATTGTGGTGGTGTGTATCAGACTATTTTAAGATTTTAAAAATGTCTCTGGGCTACCAGAAAAATTCCACTAATCTTTGCACTTAACATTTCAGAATTACTCAGGTTTTTCCCTTTTTTCTAGCTAACCTTATGCTGCATTTTTGCTGCATAGGCTTCTAACTTCATCTAGTCCTCTCTAGGGATACACCATTGACCTTGGGCAGTTCATATTTGTTTAAAGTTGCAATCCATGGCAATAATTACAGTGCCATAGAACAGTATGTGTGGTTAAACTTCAACTTATCTGCTTGTTTAGAGTTTGTCCCTAATAACTTGGGAAATACTTGAGGCTATTTCAGCAGAGATATCCAATAAAAAATTGTTTTGCATAAACTAAAGTAACTTGTTTCCAAAGCACGAATTTGGTAAAGCCTGAAAAAGGTTTTCTCTAAATCAGTTTCAAGCCATGCTGGCAGACAAATGCACACGAAAAAGGTTTGGTTATTGAAACTACCTAATAGTTCATAATTTGAAAGAAGAAACAGAACTTCTTGATCCAAGACAACCCTAAGCAGGAACTGCTTATCCGAGCTGCTCTCATTTGGTTCATTTTTCCTGCTTTTGTACATGGTGTAACTTGCTTCCCTAAACCGTGCCTGTAATTTCAGTAGAATAAATATTATAAGCAGGGATTTGTCTTTTGTTTTATGGCTTTCCACCATACTAAATCTGCTCTAGCTGTTGGTATAGCTGTTCTTGTAGTGCAAAGATTCACAGGGTGTTAATTGGCACTGCTATGTATCTCCTCTGCTGGAAATTACCATTTATGTAGCAGAGTCAGCAGAAGGAAAGATGTGGCCATTCCCCTCCAAAGCCTTATGTGGGGATGGGATAAATATCAGAGGATAGAAGAATTAAAAATCATCAGTAGAAATTTTGACAGAGTTTCTCTCAAAATCCTTTATGAGATGCAAAGTTCTATTACTCTATATGTAATATTAATTCTGAATTTAATTACTGACAATTTCAATGTCAATTTGTACTTATTTGACCAGTAGATCTGATGCATTTTGATGCTTTGCTACTTATAATGCTAATATTAATGCTACTTATAATAATTTATAATTGCCAGTATCAACACTGGCTGAATGGGAGATGAAGGGATGGAGAGCAGCCCTGCTGAGAAGGACTTGGGGGTACTGGTGGACAAAAAATTGGGCATGAGCTGGCAATGTGCACTCGCAGCCCAGGAAGCCAACCCTGTCCGGGGTTGCATGCAAAGCAGCATGGCCATCAGGGTGAGGGAGGGGGTTCTGCCCCTCTGCTCCGCTCCAGTGAGACCGCCCTGGAGCCCTGCATCCAGCTCTGGGGTCCCCAGCACAGGAAAGACATGGACTTGCTGGAGTGGGTCCAGAGGAGGCCACAGAAATGATCAGGGGGAAGAAATACCTCCGCTGTGAGGACAGGCTGAGAGATCTGGGGTTGTTCAGCCTGGGAAGAGAAGGCTGCAGGGAGGCCTTATTGCCACCTTTCAATATATAAAAGGGGCCTATAGGAAAGATGGAGAAAGACTTTGCCAGGGCTGGTAGTGACAGCTCAAAGGGCAACAGTTTTAAAGCAGAAGAGGGTAGGTTAGATACAAGGAAGAAATCCTTCACTCTGAGGGTGGTGAGGCACTGGCACAGGTTGCCCTGAGAAGCTGTGGGTGCTCCATCCCTGGGAGTGTTCATGGCCAGGCTGGAGGGGGCTCTGAGCAGCCCGGTCTGGTGGGAGGTGTCCCTGCCCATGGCAGGGGGGTTGAGACTAGATGATCTTCAAGGTCCCTTCCAACGCAAACCATTCTATGATTCTATGAATGCTCTGAAATACCTCAACTTTTCTCATCTTTGCTGGCACATCTCAATTCAGCATCAAGGGAAAAACAGATTCTGAGATTGAATACTTCTTAAAAAGGTGCTATAAAACACCACTTATAGCAGAGCCAGAGATAGAAGACAAAGATTTCATAAAGAAGTTATGTTAAGAAGGCTAAGGAAAAAATTGATTTAGCTTAAAAAGGATAATTTCTGTTCAACTGATCTTAGCGTACATGCAGACACACTCCACGTTGTTTAAGTTTTCATAATGCAAACTTGAAAACACCTTGAGGGCAAGCTAGAATAGCCAATGAACATGACATACCACAGAATTTATTTTCTTTCAGCAAGAATCATGCAGGAAAAATGGAGCCCAATCCCATGGATGCTACGTTTCATTAACTCTATGAAACAGCATATTACAATTGTATTGTGCCCCAGGGCTCAGTGTTGAGGCCAGTTCTGTTTAACATCTTTATCAACAACCTGGACGAGGAGATTGAGTGCACCCTCAGTAAGTTTGCAAATGATGCCAAACTGGGCGGGAGTGTCGATCTGCTGGAGAGGAGGAGGGCTCTGCAGAGGGACCTGGCCAGGCTGGATCGATGGGCTGGGGCCAATTGTATGAGGTTCAACAAGGCCAAGGGCTGGGTCCTGCCCTTGGGTCACAATAACCCCACGCAACGCTACAGGCATGGAGAAGAGCGGCTGGAAAACTGCTTGGCAGAGAGGCACCTGGGGGTGTTGGTCGAGAGGGGGCTGAATATGAGCCAGCAGGGTGCCCAGGTGGCCAAGAGGGCCAGCGGCATCCTGGCTTGTATCAGGAGTGGTGTGGCCAGCAGGAGCAGGGCAGGGACCGTGTCCCTGTGCTGGGCACTGGGGGGGCCACCCCTCGACTGCTGGGGTCAGGGTTGGGCCCCCCCCTCCCCAAAGGACCTGGAGGGGCTGGAGCTGGGGAGGGGTCTGGAGCCCCAGGCTGCTGGGGAGCGGCTGGGGGAGCTGGGGGGGTTCAGCCTGGAGCAGAGGAGGCTGAGGGGAGCCCTCATCGCTCCCTACAACTGCCTGAGAGGAGGGGGGAGCCGGGGGGGTCGGGCTCTGCTCCCAGGGAAGGGGCGATGGGACGAGGGGCAATGGCCTCAAGTTGTGCCAGGGCAGGGTGAGGTTGGGCCTGGGGAACAATTCCTTCCCCAAAGGGCTGTCAGGGGCTGGAAGGGGCTGCCCAGGGAAGGGGTCGAGTCCCCACCCCTGGGGGGATTTAACAGCCGGGCAGAGGCGGTGCTGAGGGCCAGGGTTTAGTAGTGGACAGGAAGGTATGGCTGACTCGATGATCTTAAAGGTCTTTTCCAACCAAATGATTCTACAATTCTATTACTGCATTGAAATTTTGGGAAATTATATGGCTAATGGCATTGTCTAAAGTGACATTATTTGGCTATGCAGCTTGCCAATCTTTCCAAATAACTCAGTACAGTACAACCCTAAATCTCGTCTATGCATTTTTTTCCACCAGAGGGTGCTGGCCAATTTTTTAAAATATATGTTACACAGGGATAATTTAAGGTGCTGTACATAGCAGAAAACTGAAACAGGAACTAAAAAAGAAGTTTCCGATCTTTGTCTATTATGACACACTCAACAGGAGCAGCTGCGGAGTAATTCCATTCTTAGCAGGGCACTGTTTACATCCAGGATTCCGGAGGGTGTCCTGCTGTGATGCACAAGACCTATTTACGCAGTGGACATTATCACTTTGCAGTACTGAAAGCATCAGTTTACTCTGATTTAGAATCTCATAATTATTAGGAAAAGAAGCAATTAGCTTTCAGATTGTTTTTTCTGAATCCCTGTAGAAATACCAGTAACTATATACATATATATATATAATTTTTTTTTTTAAGGCAACAGTGGCCCATGAACTGCTGTTTTAATATCCTGGCACAGTGATGTAGGACAGAGTGGAAAACATTTTACCAGAGAATCCTGTACTCTTGCTCAAGTGGGAGCTGATGCTGGAAGTTTTAGAGGAAAGCATATGTATCTTAGCAGTACCAACAGGATAAAACGCAGTAAGTATAGTCCATGCCTATGAAATGATTGGAGATTCATATGAAATTAATTTTAATTCTTCAGCCATTCTGAGCTGGGGGGGAGGAAACAGGGAAAATACCTTTCCATATAGCACATTTGGCTTTGATGCAGATATTGGGGTTGTGAGCATCAGTACTCAGAAGCATATCCCAAATTTATGTTCAAAGATATTTTTGTAGTTCATTCTCACAGTGAATCTTTCTGCTTTGGAAAGAAAGCCCCTACATGTTTAATTGGGATGTCTGACAATGTTTAAACTGCTCTGGATTTAATAGTCATGAAGACCTTTGGTAACTAGGAGTTTGGAAAGACAGCTTCTGGATATATTCTGGATGTCATGCAGTCTCTCAAAACCTTCTGTTCTCTTATGTACAAAACTTCAGTTCAGTCTGATGGACCGGAAAGCAATCCTTGCGCGTGGCTACCAATTCACAGAGCAAATGTTTTCCCTGTAGTGATGCTTGCAGACTACCCACCCACTGAATATTGCTTTCAGAGAAGCTGTAATCCAGGGAAAGGCGCCACCTTCCTTTTGCCATGCCGCCTCGAGCACTGAAGGTTACTGCACCACTTCCAAAAGGGTGAAAGCCTTCAGCGCGGGGCAAACGCAACCGCGCAGTTTGGTGCAAATGCTCTCGCTCCCAAGGATCCCCGATCAGCCCCCCCCAGCCCTGCTTAACTGCCTTGGGAGAACGCGTTACTGCCAGGGTCAGGTGGCTCCAGCGCCGCTGCTCGTACGCGATCCCGCCCCCAGGTCTGGTCTGGGGGCGTTGGGACGTTCCCGGCCCCGCGCCGCAGCAGCCTACGAGCAGTAAAGCACGAGCCCTCGGCCGCGTCTCCGCGGGGGCACTCGAGCCTACCGCCCGGTGCCAGGCCCCGGCGCGGCAGGGAGCACAGGCGCGCTGCGCTGCGGGGACACCGGCCCTCCCGGGAGCGCGGGCTGCAGCCCGCCGGGCCCGACCCGCTGAGGGGCCGCCCCGGCCCCCTTGGCCCCGCGGCCCGCCTCGCCCCAGGAGGCCGCTGCCCGCACCCCGACACCGCCCTCGCCGGCTGGGCTGGGCCGGGCCGGGCCGGGCCGGGCCGGGCTGGGCGGGGAGGGGAGGGGAGGGGAGGGGAGGGGAGGGAGGGCGGCGGGGGCGGCGCAGCGCACCTGCGGGCGGTCGGCGGCGGCCTCTGCGCGGCGGCTGCGCGCTCGCACGCTCCCGCCCCGCCCCCGCCCCGCGCCGATTGGCCACTCGCTCCCGTGCGGAGCAGCGGTTGGCCGACGGGCCCGTCAGTCCGGCGCGCCCCGTCCCCTCCCCTCAATCCCCCTCGGCCGGCCTCGGCCTCGTCCTCGGCGGCTGCGGAGGGTGGGGGGCTCGGCCCGACGGGCGGGCGGCCTGCGGCGCTGTGGGCGCCCCCTGCCCCGCTGCCGGCGAGGTCCCCGCGCCGAGAGGGCTCGTGGGCGACGCTGGCGCCCGGAGAGGGGAGGCGCGGGCGAGCCCCTGCGTGCCCGGCGGGGGGGGGGGGCCCCCCCCCCCCCCCCCCCCCCCCCCGCCGCCAGCCGGCACGGGGCGGCAGTACTCGCGCGGCCCCGCCCCGCCGAGCTGCGGGCCCGTCCGCCGCAGCCCCCGCGTCCCCGCCCGCCTGCCCGCCGCCGTCCCCGCTTCGGGCGTGCAGCTGCAGGCGGAGCTCTGCGGCGACGGGCCCGGCCGGGAGC